>SJYC01033719.1:0-19408 GCA_006408675.1 Madoqua kirkii | reverse complement strand
AACAGCCTGGTTCCAAATAGGAAGAGGAGTATGTCAAGGCTATATATTGTCACCTGCTTATTTAACTTCTATGCAGAGTACATCATGAGAAATGCTGGGCTGGAAGAAACACAAGCTGGAATCAAGACTGCCAGGACAAATATCAATAACCTCAGATACGCAGATGATACCACGCTTATGGCAGAAAGTGAAGAAAAACTAAAAAGCCTCCTGATGAAGATGAAAGAGGAGAGTGAAAAAGCTGGCTTAAAGCTCAACATTCAGAAAATGAAGATCATGGCATCTGTTCTCATCACTTCATAGGAAATAGATGGGGGAAAAGTGGAAACAGTGTCAGACTTTATTTTGAGGGGCTCCAAAATCGCTGCAGATGGTGACTGCAGCCATGAAGTTAAAAGATGCTTACTCCTTGGAAGAAAAGTTATAACCAACCTAGATAACGTATTGAAAAGCAGAGACATACTTTGCCAACAAAGATCCATCTAGTAAAGGCTATGGTTTTTCCTGTGGTCATGTATGGATGTGAGAGTTGGACTGTGAAGAAAGCTGAGCCCTGAAGAATTGATGCTTTTGAACTGTGGTGTTGGAGAAGACTCTTGAGAGTCCCTTGGACTGCAAGGAGATCCACCCAATCAATTCTGAAGGAGATCAGTTCTGGGATTTTTTTGGAAGAAATGATGCTAAAGCTGAATCTCCAGTACTTTGGCCACCTCATGCGAAGGGTTGACTCATTGGAAAAGACTCTGATGCTGCGAGGAATTGGGCGCAAGAGAAGAAGTGAACGACTGAGGATGAGATGGCTGGATGGCATCACAGACTCGATGGACGTGAGTCTGAGTGATCTCTGGGAGCTGGTGATGGACAAGGAGGCCTGGCATGCTATGATTCATGGGGTCGCTTAGAGTCGGACAAGACTGAGCAACTGAACTGAATTGAACTAAATACAAGTAAGGATGAACTTTGAGATCTCAGCTGGGCCATACCTATTCTAATCTCATAAAAATAGCAAGAATCTGATAATATGGGAAAGATATAATTTAGTTTTATCCCAGCAAACTACAGATAGCCTATCATGATCTATAAGAAACTCAAGCAAGGGATGCCTATTAGATTCGTTTGTTTTTTTCTAAACCTTTTTTTTTTTCTATTCTACTATTATTATTGCAAAAGATTACTCTTAGAAGACAAGTAAAAGCTAACCAATTCTTCAAGATTCAAAACCTGTGATGACAGAATAATGATTTATCTCACCAGTAAGAATGCAGTTAAATTTGTCTCTATTTCAGAGGATCCAATCCAGAATTGCAGTTCTGAATGGAAACTATTGTGCATTAGGTAGCATTTTCCTGGAAAATAGTTTTATGGTTAAAGTCCAGTGATATAGACTGCCATTCAATTCTGTTTAGTCTTGTATTTTCTTTGAAAGCTTTCAATCACCCAAAGTCATCATATCCAAATACTTAGGAGTGTTTTTCCTCTCTTTTACCAGATTCTCTGACGCTTAAAGAAATAACTATTTTGGGTTTTACCTCTCATCTAACACTTTGTTTTATTTTGTTTTATACTGCTGGGGACACAAGGGCACTATTGGGCCAGACCTAAAAAAATTAAACTGTGGATGACCACATATACAGACAATCTTGATACTACATCGATGCCTTGGGCAATATTACAGGCACATTTCAACATTACAGAACACACCTAAGTGAATGTATCAACAGATTAGCCTGTGAGCATAAACCATCAGGAAGTACAGAAATAGTCTCCATACCTTAACCTGTGCCACTGCACCAAAAGCAAAGAGGCTTCACCCTGAAGATAATGAGACTTTCATTTCAGTGCCCTTCTCTTGTTCCTGTTTTGTTCAAACCCTGGGAATGACCCTACAATATACTTTCACACGTTCATCTATGTTTTTTGATTTTGCAGAAGCAATACATTTAAGATTCCTTTTTATAAAGAGGAACCTCAAGGTGTAAATTTTATGTCCTTGGAAACTTAGACAAAACACATGAATTCTGTCATGCTTACCTATTATCAGGACTATGTTTTTCTACCTCAGTAGCCAGGTTGCGATGTATTGAGAGGAATTGATTCTTTTGTCACCTGCGATCCACACATCTTCAGGACATGGCAAAAGATTCAGTGCCTGCTTTCATCAACCCTGTGGCTAAAATCTTTATTTAGAAATGCTTATCATGAGTATTCCCACTACATCTAACAGATGCACTAGAATGTACAGCCTCATGGTCTCTTTTGGTGTCCCTGTCCTGCTTGCCACACATCCTTAAATGACAGTCAGGCAAGGGGCACCCATGCATTTATCTGAGGATACAAGATTGTCTCTTTATTAGTGGGTCTGTGGCACCTGGGTCTGCATATGGCATTTAAAAGGCCACAGCATTTTAGATCCAGTCATAAGGCTGCCAATTAAAGTTCCATTTATCTTTGAATAAAAATCATTTGGGGCTGTTTTTCTTTTATCCCCAGGCTCTTATTTACTGTCAATTTCCAGCAGGCAGTATAGACCAGCTTCTTAACCTGTTTGAAAACCACCTAGTGTAGATAAATTTGCAAATGGACACTAAATAAATACTCATTGATGATATGTGGTGATTTGGGAAAGATTTTCATTAAAGGTGTTTGATGGGGATTAAATCTTTATGAAAACACTCCTGAGCCAGGGTGTCTTTCTCAGAGTCATGACTGAACCATTTCAACAGCCACTAGATATGGAAATCCCTCATATTTACACCAGCTTCATGAATTATATAATGCCACTGAAACCTGAATCCATTAATAGAGTCAGAAGTTATGTTTTAAAGTTGAGAAGAGCTAAAAATGGTTTCTTCTCCTCTAACTAGGAGACAGAAATACCAATTTTGTTGATGAAGATCACTCACCAGTGCAAGCATCTCAGCCTACACATTAAATTCTAATTTTCTCTAGACCTATTCATTTATTATTTCAACAAAATATATTTCAAGTATTTTAGAACAAGGAAATACACACCAAGACTTAGAATAATAAAGTGACTTTGAAACAGCTGTCCTCCCTTATCAGGTATGCTTGTTTCTATAAACATAGAGAAAAGAATGCCCTTTTTTGTTTCTGTAAAAAAAAGAATGCACTTTTTTTTTCTTTTCTTCATCCTTTGAGCTGATAGGACTGAGCCAACTCACTGGAAAAGACCCTGATGCTGGAAAGATAGAAAGCAAGAGGAGAAGCGGGTGACAGAGGATGAAATGCTTGGTTGGCATCACCGAGTCAATGGACTGAGTTTGAGCAAGCTCTGGGAGATGGTGAAGGACAGGGAAGCCTGGTGTGCTGCGGCCCGTGGAATGGCAAAAAGTTAGACATGACTGAGCAACTGAACAACAACAATGCTCTCCAATTTTTTCTGTCTTGTCAGTGCTCCCTAGGGAAGGCAAGGATTTCCTTCTGAGGTCATGTAAAGGAGGCAATATAATTTTATAAAATCAAAGAAAGAAAAACCCGAATTCCTGCCTTCTTTTGTTTTCCTCTTTTTTCTAAGGACAAGGGCAGAGGTCTGGGTCACTCTGCTTATTCATTCTAAAGGAGTAAGGAAGAGGCCCATCCTGGCCTCCTCTCTCCAGATCTTCCCGTTTAGGATTTCAAAGCCCTGATGGCAGCCTATGTCTCTATCACACAAGTTCTACCATCTGAATTCTGACACTCAAAGTCACACACTAGGGGAAAAAATAGCAGATCCAGCCACTAGGTGTTCATTGCTGTTGTTAAGTCTGATAATCAAAAATAGTAGATTCACTGCCAATTAGAGCATAATAGAAAGATAGGAAGGACCAGCTTCCTTGGTGGCTCTGTGGAAAGAATCTGCTTGCCAAAGCAGGAGACATAGGTTCAATCCCTGGTTCAAGAAGATCCCCTGGAGAAGGAAACAGCAACCCAGTATTCTTGCCTGGGAAGTCCCATGAACAGAGGAGCCTCACAGGCTACAGTCCATGGGGTTGCAAAAGAGTCAGACATGATTTAGCAACTAAATAAGAACAATAAAGATAGATCATTAAGAATTTTCGTTTTGGTCATGATATCTCCTGGTCATGATAATAACCTGAGTTTAGTGATCAGATTTTTTATTTATAGGAATCACCTGTGTTAGTTAAATAGGCAAGGGTACCTCTCTTGCTCCTTTGGTTCCCTGGGACCAGAGCTGGTACATAGCAGATACTTCCACAGCTAAGCACAAGTCAATTTCCAAGGCAAGCACCAACTTAGCACTATAAACCGTACCACTTACAGGTTTAGAATGGCTGTTCAGTTCATGCTCTATTTATAAGGGAGACTCAAAAGAAATACCAACCTCTTCCCCAGGAGTCAGAACTCTGGACAATCATATATGCAGCAAGTATCACACAGAGGATGAGCAATCACAGACACCTTGGGACATGGTGATGACTTCAACCCATAATCCTGAGGACAAAGTGTACATCTCCTCAAAGACCTCAGACCCATGTCAACTCTTGACCCATGGCAGATCCTTGAGAGTAGAGCCTGAGAGGAGACAAGTGTTTGAGGATCTTGCGGTGACACTGTCACAGATACACAGAATATCCTCTGACTTACAGGCCGCTGAAATGTCACAGAGATTTAATGGGAAAGAAGCCATGTTATTCATATTTCTTTGCTAAGGACCCCCAAATACTACCAATGATCATATTATACCTATAGAGGGCATTATTTACACTACAAATTTACCAACTAAACATATAGTGATTTGAATAGTGTTTTACCACTTACAGGTTTAGAATGGCTGTTCAGTTCATGCTCTATTTATAAGGGAGACTCAAAAGAAATACCAACCTCTTCCCCAGGAGTCAGAACTCTGGACAATCATATATGCAGCAAGTATCACACAGAGGATGAGCAATCACAGACACCTTGGGACATGGTGATGACTTCAACCCATAATCCTGAGGACAAAGTGTACATCTCCTCAAAGACCTCAGACCCATGTCAACTCTTGACCCATGGCAGATCCTTGAGAGTAGAGCCTGAGAGGAGACAAGTGTTTGAGGATCTTGCGGTGACACTGTCACAGATACACAGAATATCCTCTGACTTACAGGCCGCTGAAATGTCACAGAGATTTAATGGGAAAGAAGCCATGTTATTCATATTTCTTTGCTAAGGACCCCCAAATACTACCAATGATCATATTATACCTATAGAGGGCATTATTTACACTACAAATTTACCAACTAAACATATAGTGATTTGAATAGTGTTTTTCGCGCCCAAAGAGGCACCGTCAAATAACAATAGCAGTGATGATGCTGTGTTTAGTTGTTCAGTCGTATCCAACTCTTTGAGAGTCTGTAGCCTGCCAAGCTCTTCTGTTTATGGAGTTCTCCAGTCAAGAATACTGCAGTCGGTTGCCATGCCCTCCTCCAGAGGATCTTACCAACCCAGAGATCAAACCCATGTCTCCACACTGCAGATAGATTCTTTACTGTCTGAGCTACCAGGGAAGCCCAAGAATACTGGAGTGGGCACCCTATCCCTTCTCCAGGGGATCTTCCATACTCAGGAATCAAACCAAGGACTCCTGCATTGCAGGGGGATTCTTTACCAGCTGAGCTACCAGGAAAGCCCGGAAGTGACAATAACAGATAACATATACTGAGCACTTAGCACATGAAGGGACCTGGCCTGAGGGCTCTGTACATTATTTCACCTGACACTCATGGCATGCTTCTAAGGTAATAGATATGCTAGTAAAATAGTATATTTATTTATATAGTTAAAATAATTAGCTTGTATCCCCACTCTCCCACTTATATATGGTGTGACCTTGTTTCAGTTTGTTGACCTTGTTCAAGTCACTTCATCTCTTAGCCTCAGTTTCTCCATAAGAAAATTAAGAACTCCATTTCCTGCCTTCCATATCCCATAAAATTATCATGAAGATTAAGTGACAATGGATGAAAAGCTTGCTATACACTAGTAAACACACAGGTGAAATTATTTCATTGTCTGCAAAATAAGGTTTGTGAGTCCACTTGTAGCCACTGGTTATCTTGAGATGGAAAATGTTCTCAGTGCATGAGAGAATGTTTGCCAACACAGGAAGGTCGCCTTAAATATGACAACCTTTCTATTAGTATATGCATCGCAAATCTCTTTTAGCATGGTCCACCAAAACAGAGAGAGCACATAATCTATATAATACACATTGAGATTTTCATGAAATGCGTAAAAAACTTTCATAAAAAAAAGTTTTGTGAAAGCTGCAGGTGGTGAAATTATTGATCCCATCTAGGCTTTATTTTAATAAGTTCCTTTACAGATGGCTTTTCATTATATCCTACAGGTACTTGAAAGGTGTTTTAATAAACACTTCTCTTTGATAACTGCCAATCTTTTTCATCATCTCCCTGTGTCCCACAGAAGTTATCAACATCAACATGCCGTATCTTAAAAGTCTTCATTAACCAGGGCTAATTATTTGAGAATTAGGCCTCTCTTTTCCACTTCAAGTTCTTAATCAATGATTCTGCAGAGAGTTGCTCCAGAGTGTGAGATTTTGTGGGTTAGGCTTTTTCCTCCATTTGGGGTCAAATCAGGGCTACTTCTGTGAAATTCAATTAGAACCTTATAATAGTTCTCTGTAAACTTCATTACTTCAAAAAAGAAGGGAAGATCTTGAAAGGAACCTACAATTGCTGGAGAGAGTTTATTAACACTTTGTCAGAAAATGTAGTTTTTTCTTAGGCAGATCAATCAAACCCACTTCAAATGGCAAGTCCCTTCACTCCCAATATGAAAAACACAGACTTGTCTAGCTCCCTCAAAAAATATTTTAAAACTCTCCAATTCTTCACAGTTATAACACAATTGAAAAAAAATTTCCCCCTTTCAACTTAAAAAAAAAAAGTCACTTTTCATTTGGCATAATGATTATCTAGGGACCATAAATGAGTTAGTTTTAAAAATGCATTATTTTAGAGTAAAGCCTAGAGAGAAAGAAAATTCTGTAATTTTAACAAGATTTAAAGCTCATTTGCCATACTCTTTAATAGAAAGCAAAGGTGAAGACAGCTCAGCAAATCAGCACAATTATGAGCATATTAAAAAAGGAAAGGACTGTCCTAGTGGCTCAGACAATAAAGAATCTGCCTGCAATGCAAGAGAACTGGGTTCAAACCCTGGATCGCGAAGATTCCTTGAAAGGAACATCTACCCACTCCAGTATTCTTGCCTCAAGAATTCCATGGACCGAGGAGCCTAGCAGGCTATAGTCCAAGGGGTCGCGAAGAGTTGTACATGACTGAGCAGCTTATCCACTTGAACTTGGTAGAGATAACAGCAAATGACAAGTACTCAGAAATAGCAAGACATTAAGATTGAATGACAGAACCCACAGAGCAGACATAATAATCTGCATGGATAGGAAAAGAGGTTGATAAGGAAATCTAACATGACAGAGGGATTATTAACTGAATACAGAAATAGTCAGATAGGACTAGGATGGGAGGAGTTACAAGTAGAGTAAGGAGACTTTGAAGAGTGACTTTCAGATAATTAAATGCAACATTTTGAATAGCCAGCTGTCTCTGTGATTGTTAGTATAAACTTCTGAAATTCCTTTACGGGCTTTATTTCTGCTTTCTCTTAAATTGTAAGCTATCAAAAGACAGAAACACCATGCCTGCTTCCATCGTAACTAACTCCTTTACAGCAGCTGGTTCAGTGCTCTTGCAATGCTCTATAAAGCGCACTGAATTTGTCTGATGGACTAGCTGTCTTAACCATATGGCAAAAAAAAAAAAAAAAGTATTTATACAGCAATAAAATCAATAACAATCATGTCAGTTCTATTCACTGTATGTGTGGCCTCTACATCAAAAAGGTATTACTTTTACTAGCTAAAGAGTATTGTTTCTGACTGCCTTGAAGTCATGCAAATAATAAATAATCATGCAATGAATTTCTCTTTAATAATATCTTATAATAAATATTTATGCAGTGCTTATAGTTTACATTGTACTATTTGGGGATATTATTCCATTTAATCTCACTTAATCCCAGAATATTTCACTGAGCTTCTGTTAATTTTCTAGCAAATTTCTTGCCTATATCTCCATCCTACTTTAACCTTCAAGTGACAAGGCATTTGCTAAAAGAAAAAAGAAACACACAAATGTCTACAATCACTGAATTATAAATTATACTCTGATTCTTTCAGTTAATATGTAGGTTGTTAACTAAATTTAACATTCTGACCTTGTGTATCAATTTGGTAGATGAAATTCTGTAAGAATTATCATCATAACTGAAAATTACATCAAGGCCATCAAAAAAAATCAAGTCTGTAACACCTTTGGTGAATCTTTTCCTTTTACTCGTTTTCTTTCACAATTAGCCTCTTGATAAAAAAACTGAATTATGGAAACAATGGTAAGCTTATCATTATATTTCTATTTTGGCATAAGGACTCTGATCTCATCATCTGTTCAGTTCAGTCGCTCAGTCGTGTCCGACTCTTTGAGACCCCATGAATCGCAACACGCCAGGCCTCCCTGTCCATCACCAACTCCTGGAGTTCACCCACACTCACACCCATCGAGTCTGTGATGCCATCCAGCCATCTCATCCTCTGTCCTCCCCTTCTCCTGCCCCCAATCCCTCCCAGCATCAGAGTCTTTCCAATGAGTCAACTCTTCGCATGAAGTGGCCAAAGTACTGGAGCTTCAACTTTAGCATCATTCCTTCCAAAGAAATCCCAGGGCTGATTTCCTACAGAATGGACTGGTTGGATCTCCTTGCAGTCCAGGGGACTCTCAAGAGCCTTCTCCAACACCACAGTTCAAAAGCATCAATCCTTCAGCTCTCAGCCTTCTTCACAGTCCAACTCTCACATCCATACATGACCACAGGAAAAACCATGGTCTTGACTAGATGGACCTTAGTCGGCAAAGTAATGTCTCTGCTTTTCAATATACTATCTAGGTTGGTCATAACTTTTCTTCCAAGGAATAAGCGTCTTCTAATTTCATGGCTGCAGTCACCATCTGCAGTGATTTTGAAGCTCAAAAAAATAAAGTCTGACACTGTTTCCACTGTTTCCCCATCTATTTCCCATGAAGTGATGGGACCAGATGCCATGATCTTCATTTTCTGAATGTTGAGCTTTAAGCCAACTTTTTCGCTCTCCTTTTTCACTTTCATCAAGAGGCTTTTTAGCTCCTCTTCACTTTCTGCCATAAGGGTGGTGTCATCTGCATATCTGAGGTTATTGATATTTCTCCCGGCAATCTTGATTCCAGCTTGTGTTTCTAAGAAAACTAATATGCGCTAAAGGAAATTAGACACTAAGATCTGTCTGGACCATGAATGATAGCCAAGATTCAAATGTTAAAATTTGAGCTGTCCCTTCCCAAAACTCTTAAAAGGGCATTATTCTGCATTTGCCCTTCTAAATTTTCCTCCTTTCAAATTTTGGTAACCTTAAAGCAGTAAAATTGGCATGTAGGAATCCAGATTTCAATGTCTCATTTATCTGCCCTCTGAGACAGTTGATCTCATAGTACTCTCTAAAATTTACTCACCCCAAGTCCATTCATTTACTGCTGATCTGATAAAACAATCTGAACTGAGTTGTTACTATGAAAGTGTATTTGCATTTGAATAAAAATTTTCTGGAGATCTTATGATTTCAATATGTTCAAGTGACTTCAATGATGGTTATTTCAAATATACATCAATGGTTATAGGACAAAACATATGAGAATCATACCCCAACAACACTGCCGCTCATTCACCTCCTCTGACGAATCACAGGCTAGTTCTGACTACAAGTCCAAATACACTTGCCAGCTGTCCATTAAAGTGAATAAACTATGGGTCCTACTCTCAGAGAGTTTATGCTCCAGATTAGTAGTTCCAACTGACAGGATTACCTGAGCCTCTCTTTTAGGGATTCTAATATATATCTGAGGCAAAGATCCTGAGTCATCACAGCTAAATTCAGAAAATTCTGTTCCAACCAAGAAAAAGTGATAAATATAGAGGGGAAATATATATGTAGATGTGAGTGAAGTTGCTCAGTCGTTGTCTGACTCTTTGCGACCCCATGGACTGTAGCCCACCATATACAAATACACTTGCCAGCTGTCCATTAAAGTGAATAAACTATGGGTCCTACTCTCAGAGAGTTTATGCTCCAGATTAGTAGTTCCAACTGACAGGATTACCTGAGCCTCTCTTTTAGGGATTCTAATATATATCTGAGGCAAAGATCCTGAGTCATCACAGCTAAATTCAGAAAATTCTGTTCCAACCAAGAAAAAGTGATAAATATAGAGGGGAAATATATATGTAGATGTGAGTGAAGTTGCTCAGTCGTTGTCTGACTCTTTGCGACCCCATGGACTGTAGCCCACCATACTTCTCCATCCATGGGATTCTCCAGGCAAGAATACTGGAGTGGGTTGCCATTTCCTTTTCCAGGGGATCCTCCCAACCCAAGCATTGAACCCAGGTCTCCTGGATTGCAGGCAGATGCTTAACCTCTGAGCCACATATATATATATGTATATGTATATGTATATGTATATGTATATGTATATGTATATGTATGCATGTGTGTCTGTGTGCATGCTAAGTCGCTTCAGTTGTGCCCAATTCTGTGTAACACCATGAACTATAGCCCGACAGGCTACTCTGTCCATGAGATTCTCCAGGCAAGAATACTGGAGTGAGATATCATGCCCTCTTCCAGGGCATCTTTCCAACCTAGGGATCAAACCTGTGTCCCTTCTTTACCACAAGCACCATCTAGGAAGCCCTATATAGATACATGTGTGTATGCTAAGTCACTTTAGTCATGTCTGATGTTCTGTGACCCTATGGACTGTAGCCTGCCAGGCTCCTGTGTCCATGGGATTCTCCAGGCAGGAATTCTGGAGTGAGTTGCCATGATCTCCTCCAGGAGATCTTCCCAACCTAGGAATTGAACCAACGTCTCTTACATCTCCTGCATTGGCAGTCAGATTCTTTACCTCTAGTGTCACGTGGGAAGCCCCATAAATATACATACTTATACCTATATATATGTATGTGTGTGTACCCATATATGCATGTATACATATTCATACCTATAAATGTGTACATATTAATTTGAATAAGTGCTAAAGCAAAATGGGGAGAAAGTGCCAAGAAAAAAGAAGTGTAATATTAATGGCATTGAATAAAGCAGAGGGAACTTTTGAGTTTCATTTGAAGTGGTAACATTTCCTTTTTATGCTGAGGAAATTCTATGAGTAAAATATGCAGATAGGATCTTGCATGGCACACTGGGGGAATAGAAAATAACTGGGGTATGTGTGGGTGTTGAGGTAGGTTAAGGTTCATGGAAGAATGTTTTTTCTTTCTCCTTCAGTTGTAAGTCTTTAATAACTTGATGAGTTTATAAGCCAACGGGGTCCAGGACAAAAGACCAAAGGCTTAAAAACTGAAATTCATATAATAAGATTTAAAAGAAAGAACGTTGAAATCTAGCCAGCTACAGCTATCTGGAAGCAAAAGGAGCATATCAACCCAAATTTCATGGAACCGGACATGAGCCTTAGCAATGGAGCAGTATAATTTGAATAAAGATTGATGGCTCTAGCAGGTTCATATTCTTAACAGTTTCAGAGAATTTTCTTAGGACCATCTAAAGCTACGAATGCTGGGAGGGAAATCAGAATCACTGAAAAGCCACATGTGCCTAAAATAAAGGCAACTGAAATGAGAGTAAGGGAGACTGCTTGCTCTCCTTCACTCCCTTGATCTAGTAAGGGAGGCAGAGGTGGCTATAGCCCAACAGAATCATTCCATGATCCTGGGAAATAAGGCTGAATCCATTCTGTCAATGAGTGGGTGGGACATGGGTTGGTTAAAGGAAGGGCCAGCAATATCTGTGGGAGGAAAGGCTTCCCTGGTGGCTCAGACAGTAAAGACTCTGCCTGCAATACAGGAGGCCTGGGTTCAACCCTGGGTTGAGAAGATCCCCTGGAGAAGGGAAAGGTTACCCACGCCAGGATTCTTACATAGAGAATTCCATGGACAAAGGAGTCTGGCGGATACAAAGGATTCTATAGGGTTGCGAAGAGTTGAACGTGACTTAATGACTAATGCTTCCACTTTCAGCAACGTTTACTCAGTTAACTCAAGGGGATGCCAACAGTAAAACTTTGAAATTCCTCTCCTGAGACAAATTCTACTGGTTCATAATATACAGACCTGAAAGGAGACATACTTAAACCTTGTTTACCATTTATTCTAATGATGAGAATGAAGCAAAATAGAATGAACAAAATATAATATAATGTAATATTCCAACCAACCAAAACAACTATTTATTTGTGATCCTGGAGTCCAAGTCTCTTGAGACAAGGTTCTTCATAGCCATCTTCACTTGAGCTAGTCACTTTGCTGTCTTCACTCAACAAACTACTTTCTTCCTTAAACACTCTCTCTCTTAGCTTCTACGTCACTGTGTTCTAAATTGTTTCATGTCTTGTGACCCTTCCCAAATTCTTCTTAAAATTTCTGAATGTGGGCATACTTAGACCTTATTTCTCAGCCCTCTTCTCTTTCTTTCCTTAATTATATCCTTTCTCTTCTACAGTGACTCTCAAGTGTAGACCTAGGACCAACAGTCATAACATAATCTGGGAAAATTAGAAATGAAAATTTGGAGGCCCTGTTCCAATGTTACTAAACCAGAAACTCTGAGGATAGGGCTAGCAATTTGTGTTTTAACAAGTCAACCTGTATGTGATTCTGATGCACACTCCATTTTGAGAACCACATCTACAGGTTGCCTCATCCAAATCCAAACCATTGATGTATGCTTATCAATGTATGATTATGGCTCTTAAATGCACACCTCCCCCGATCCCTACCCCAGACTCCAGATGGTATATTCAACTGCTAGTTTGACATATCCATTTAACTGTCTACCAAGCATCTCTAACTTGTGTGTGTGTGTGTGTGTGTGTGTGTGTGTGTGTGTGTGTTGCTCAGTAGTGTCTGACTTTTTGCAACCTCATGGACTGTAGCCTGCCAGGTTCCTCTGTCCGTGGGACTTTCCAGGCAAGAATACTGGAGTGGGTAGCCATTCCCTTCTCAACCCCAAGATCCAATCTGAGTCTCTTGCATTGCAGGTAGATTCTTTGTCATCTGAGCCACCAGGGAATATCATCTAACTCTAACTTAATATTGTCTAAATAGAACTCTTGACTATTGACTTCTCCCAAATTTGTCCTCCCATTTACTCAGTAAATGACTCTATCATTCAATCAGTTGTTCAAACTAAAAACTTGGAATTCATCTTTGATTCCTCTTTTACTCATCCCTTCATCAAATTCACCAGCAAGCCCTGTCAACACACATCCAAACTGCATTCAAGGATCTAATTATTTCTCTTTCTCTTCACTACTACTACCTTAGTACAAACACTATCCAGGGGACAGAATCAGCAAAATTAAAACAAAATAATTAAAACAGATATTTTAGGATTTTAAGGAATGAGAGGCAATGGAACATCATAAACATAACAGAGGAGGGTCTCAGGTCAGAAGTATAATTAATACAAATCTTTAAGATGTCAAAAAGGAGGAAGACTGAGAAAAGAAGTTAGTGACACTCAAGAGATCAAGGTAGAATTTAAAAGGCTATGTAGGCTTAAGGCACACATGGAGAAATATTTTGAGGAAAAAAGGGAGAAGATAAAAGTTGGCTTTGATTTTCTCAAAAAGTCAGTCCTGAGGACATCTGCTAGGAGAAATGACTAAGGAGTTGAAGAAGGAAGCAAACGTTTGAACAGTCCCTGCAAAGAAAGACAAGTTTAAAAAAACAACATAAGAATCAAGTAACTGAGTTCACTTTAATGTGAACCTGTGTTCTGGGGTATCTGACCACCTCTGTCAAAAAATATGTTACACTGAATACGTGGGATAGTTCTCTTAGTGGTAGGTCCTCAGGTGATTTAAATATTAATTTGGATTATCACATATTATTTTATTCACAGTCCTTGATCAACCATGAAGGGAATGGAAGCCCTGGACTTGTTATCATGCAAAATTTATTCCAGGAAATTATATCACAAATAATATAGACCTTCAGTTCAGTCAGTTCAGTCGCTCAGTCGTGTCCAACTCTTTGCAACCCCATGAATCGCAGCATGCCAGGCCTCCCTGTTCATCACCAACTCCCAGAGTTCACCCAAACTCATGTCCATTGAGTTGATGATGCCATCCAACCATCTCATCCTCTGTCATTCCCTTCTCCTCCTGTCCTCAATCTTTCCCAGCATCAGGGTCTTTTCAAATGAATCAGCTTTTCACATCAGGTAGCCAAAGTATTTGAGTTTCAGCTTCAACATCAGTCCTTCCAGTGAACACCCAGGATTGATCTTCTTTAGGATGGACTGGTTGGATCTCCTTGCAGTCCAAGGGGCTCTCAAGAGTCTTCTCCAACACCACAGTTCAAAAGCATCAATTCTTTGGTGTTCAGCTTTCTTCACAGTCCAACTCTCACATCCATACATGACCACAGGAAAAACCATAGCCTTGACTAGATGGGCTTTTATTGACAAAGTAATATCTCTGCTTTTTAATATGCTATCTAAGTTAGTCATAACTTTCTTTCCAAAGAGTAAGTGTCTTTTAATTTCATGGCTAACATTTCTAATTACATGAGACTTTTTTCACTTCCTTGGTAACTATTTACATTATTTGGAAAAGATACCTACTCCAGAATCAAAGTATAGTAAAAAGATAATTTCTAGCTAAAGTAAAAATGATAAAGAGAAAACTTCCTGAATGAAACAAGATGCTGCTGCTGCTGCTGCTGCTGCTGCTGCCAAGTCACTTCAGTCATATCCAACTCTGTGTGACCCCACAGATGGCAGCCCACCAGGCTCCTCCGTCCATGGGGTTTTCAAGGAAAGAACATTGGAGTGGGTTGCCATTGCCTTCTCTGTGAAACAAGATGAGCCTCGACCCAAACAAGAGACATAAGCTGACTCAATGTAAATCTAAATCCACAAAATAATAGAATTTTACTTCATACCTAAACGTTATTTGATTTATTGAATCTACAGTGGCAAAGATAAGTGCTCTTTTTTAAAGTTAAATTTGTTTTTTCTATTTATTCATTTAGCTATTAATAACTTCCACTGGATTACTTCCATGTGCCTGGCCCTATGGTAGTTGTCTAGGTTATGGAGTTGTCATCTGCATCCAAGCAGCGTGTAGTAGACTGCAAGGCAGCTAGTCAGCACATCTGGAGAATGCGGCAGGCATCTCTTCATAAATCAAAGAACGGGCAGCTTGACCAGGCTGGAGGAGTCAGAGAAGGCTAAAAGCTGATCCTTGAAGGCTTAACATGAGTTTTCAAGATGAAAGGAGGGGATATCCTGACCTCTCTTTTCTCATATATCCGGAATTCTCTGCGTAAATGCTACACAAAGTGTGGCAGGGACGAGGGGCAATCCACAAACTATTTCTGGTCCAAGATAAAGTAAATACATAAACCGAGAGTAAGCATTTGGGAATTTGGTATCAATTTGACAAGGGTAAGTATAAGCCTACTGAATCTAGTAATTAAATATTAGGATTTGAATTTTGGATCTATTTGCTTTTATCTAATTATGCTAATAATTCATTTTTATTTTGTTTTCAAAAAGTGCTGGTCTGTGATGTGTTGAAAATGCTTTTTTAAAACTGACCTGAAAACATGTCCACACAGAACCTGCACATGAATGTTTGGAGCAGTTTTTTTCATAATTGCCAAACTTGAAGGCAACCAAGATGCCCTTCAGTAGATGGATGCATATATAAATTGTGGTACATCAGACAACAAAGTATTATTTAGTGCTAAAAAGAAATGAGCTATCAAGCCATTTAAAAAAATGAGGAGGAAGCTTAAATGCATATTACTAAATGAAAGAAGTTAATTTGAAAGATTATATATTGTATTATTCCAAGTGTTATATATAACTTTCTGGTGAAGAAAAACTTGGAGACAGTGAAAGAATCAATGGTTACCAGGGCCTGGGGGTGGGAGGGATGAATAGGTGAAGCACAAAGGAATTTTAGGACTGTGAAACCATACTGCATGATATTATAATAGTGAATACAAGTCATCATACATTTGTAAAAACCCATAGGATGTACAACACCAAGGGTGAAGCCTAATATAAGCTATGAACTTTCCATGATAAGAATGATAGCTCCTTTGACTATATGAAACATCATGATAACCTCTTATGGGAGCCAAGAAAAATGAGGCAGCAGAAGTAATTATTAATATGCGCCACAAGTCACAAATCTGGCAAAATTTGACAGTTAAAAAACTCTAACATTTTAGCAATATATAAGGTAAAGTGTAAATCTCATTTAAAACCATGCTCAGAGACAATAAGAATCATCAGTATAATGAATATTACTGTTTTTATCTTTGTGGAATAATACTACCTACACAGACTTCTTAACTTTTCTTTTCTGTTTATCTTGCACATTCTCCCATGCCGATACAGAAAAATGATAACTATAAAGATTTAAGTTTGCTAAGTCCCTATTATGTGCCAATGTTCTAAAACTTTTACAATGCATTTTCCATTTGCTTCTCATGAAACCCTGGGAAGTAGATATCATTATGCTGCCCATAATACAGATGAGAAAACTGAGGCAGAGACACAAAATAATCTGATCAAGTCCAAATGCGTTCTAAGAGTCAGATCCCAGAAAAAGAAATATATATATTTCTACTTTATTTTTTCGATGGCTACTTAGCATTTCTGGGCTTGCCTGGTAGCACAGCTGATAAAGAATCTGTCCTCGATGCAGGAAACCTAGGTTCTATCCCTGGGTTGAGAAGATCCCCTGGAGGAGGGCATGGCAACCCACTCCACTGTTCTTTCCTGGGAATTCCCCCTGTAGCCTGGTGGGCTACAGTCCACGGGATCGCAAAGAGTCATACACAACCGAGCAACTCAGCACAGCACAGCACTTAGCATTTCTATGATTTCTATTTAATAGAATTTGGATGATTTTGTTTTACTATTATAAATAATTCTGTGACATCCTATACTTCAATGACTTAAATTAATGTTTTTATACAACAAATTCCCTTATGTGGAATGTGAGATCCAAGGATTTAATACATTTTGAGATGCTCAGACCAGTCATGTGTTAAAGTTCTCAGCTATGTATCCTTTCCAAACACCATATATTATCACTTAAAAAATCTTTTTCATTCTTACAACCAAAAATATCTTATTATTGTTCTAGAAACTTTAAAGTTAATTATAAAGATGTAGTTGACTATACTAGGCATCTGGGCTCAGGAATCAAATTCCTGTTTCTTACTTCCCCTTCTTGTCTGCCTGGGAAAAGAGGAAAGAGACACCCTGAGACCTTCCTAAGAAGCCCTGGCACTAACTACAACCAACAAGGTTTGGACAAAACTGGACCAGTTTTTGAAAAGTACTAATTCAATTATCATCCAACTTGCTGATATCAACCACCTGTCACTCACTCACCATGGGGTGTGAGGCTCTTTGATAACTTTGCTAAGGGCTGCACAGAAAAAAAAAGTCAAGCAGTATTCATTGTTTTTCCTCCTCACCATCCTCTACCTTAAGCCCACCACATAATTCATTTGCATGACATTTCTTCACTTGAACTATTTGTCCTTTAAATGGCATTTTAGCATTTAAGGTCCTATAACTGTCTTCCTTTCCCTCCTTCCCTCAGCTGACACTTTTCCTAGAAAAGGCTTGACATTCACGAAGTCTAAAGTCTTCTGGTGATACCAGATGTAACAGGAACGGAAGCATGATTAGCACTGTGGCACATTATGTCGCTTGAGCATGGTTTGGCTCAGGTTACAGAACCTGGGCAGCTGTAACACAGACAGAGGCTGTGGCCATTTCCCTTCTATTTTATGATCATCCTGTTTCATTACTTTGTGCTTTCACTACGTCCTGGCCTAGCAGTCTGTAGCAGCAGGCTAGAGAGATAAGGCCTTCTGGTAATAAATAAAGTAGACGGTTAAAATCACAAGAAAGGCAATGTGGGAAACTGTGATGACAAGGCCATATGTTTAGCCTTGGATATGTCCTCTAAGAGTATTTGGGAGCCTCTTTACCCTCTTTTAAGAAGACTTCACATTTATACTCTGCCAATCATCCAAACATTCATAAAAGCATATGCTTCACAGCCAAAGAAAAAGATTGTTTGACAGTACCCATTTCTCATTCTAGAGAGTTAAGTACCCTCAAAAAAGGCATAGTGCAAAATAAAATTCTGTAGAATTTTGAATATTATTGAGAAAAAAATTTAGAAAAATAATAGTTTACTGATGATTAACCACAAAGAGGATGCCCCTTAGATGCCCAAATGTGTAGCTAACAGAGTTCTGCTAAGGGATTGCACACAAATAGGAAAACAGCAAAGTCAAACATATTTAATTAATTGAACAACATGACCAACTGATACATAAATAGGGGGTGAGGAGAAATCCTGGCTAGTGTCCATCATGTTATCCTTGACACATACTGGCTTGCATCACAATTGCCAGAAGAAAAAAAAAAAAAAAGTCACATAATATACAGCTCCTCGTTTTAATTTTCATTCAAGTCCTCAACTTTAAATATGGATCTGAATTCCACTGTTAAGGATGTATATCCCAATAATTGTTTGGGAAACCAGAGAATAACGAGAGAATTTCTCAATCCTTTTCCTATGCACAGGAAAAAAAAAATCAGTACAGACTTAGTAATACTTAGTAATTTTGCCTACATAGCTCATCTTTTCCAGGTTTTTTTTCCTTGACCATCTCAATACACAACTTTTTTGCTTGATCAAGAAAGAAACATATCAAGGCTGAACAAAAAAGCTACAAATGAAAGGAGTGCCTGGAAAGCAGAAGACAGATATATTTATTAAAGCACGAAGGCTCCCCCTTGTGATGCATTATGGACAGCTAGGAGGCAGCAGCACTAGCGCTGGATGTCAAGTGGGCATTTAATATACTAGTCACTGTATCTCATTATTGGTTTTTAATTGATTCAGATCCCCTCTAACATGTGTGAGTAACTATAGAACCCAGTCATCTATGGAAAAATTATTTAAAATAGCTGCAAGCATTTTATAGAAACCACAATAAATTCCAAATGGATTAAAGATTTAAATGTAATAAAATACCTAGTAAAATTTTAATGAATAATTTCATGATCTTTAACTGGGAGATAATGTTCTGAACAGAACATGAGAGTCAAAAGCCATAAAAGAAGAAGCTGTTGGTTTGATACATAAAATTCATAAACTTCACCTAAATTTCTTAAACTAAACTAAAAGAAAACGAAAGAAAA
>SJYC01033716.1:0-44667 GCA_006408675.1 Madoqua kirkii | reverse complement strand
ATATAACATCTCTTCACATCTCATTTTTTTCCAACTAGGTAGACAATTAAAAGGTCTAGTTTTAAAGTAATTCCTAAGAGTCATTCTGAAATATTTTACAAAAATAAATACACTGGTTACAATCACTTTGAATACTCTTCAGAATTATCTATTAAAACTAAATATATGCTGATCCTGTCACCTTACAATTACACTCCAAGAGAAATGAGTACAGATGTCCAGAAAAAGGCATATGTGAGAATGCCTTAATAGCCCCAAACTGGAAACAATTCAAATATCCATCATTAGCAGAATGCATAAAAAATGTGAATTTCATGTGACAGGGCACTTTAGATTAATATGAACAATGAAATTCTTATATATTCAACAGTGTGGATAAATGTTACAGATACAGTGTTTAGCAAGAAAAAAATGCATGCATAAAAGTTCTTATAGTAGGATTCTATTAATATAAAGTTCAAAAGCAAAACAAATTACAGAAATGGTGAAAAATATGGAATAGGTATTACCTTCAGAAGACAGTATGGATTAGAAGTGGCAAGAAGAACCTTCTGAACTGCAGGAAATATTTGCATTATAATCTGAGTGATAGCTCTGTGGGTGGATACGTATATTAATGTGAATTTAAATGTGCAGTGATGACTTATGTACATTTCTGTATCTGACCACCTCAAATTAAAAGTTGATGTATTTCAATATTTTTTCAACAACAGTCTAATTACTGATAGCAATATTTTGAGAAATAGTGCTTCATTCATGAACAGTTTGTAATTTAAATTCTGTCTGATAATTCTCAGCAAAACATTATCATTCTCTTTCTAGGACAAAATATCCTAAAATAGACACTGTAAAAATATTACTTTGTTCCTGTAAAAAATATTAAGCCAAAGCTTGAACATTGTTAGTTTCAAGAGATGGCAAAGTCAGTTGATGTGTATAGCGGTAATTAGTTCTAAAAGTCACTAGAGAGGGCTTACTCAAATTGTGTTTCCCAGAATATCAGAAGGCATTCAAATCTTTCTATAGTTCATTTAGTTGGGAAATTCTAGGTTAAGCAAAGTTTAGAATATTTCTCAAGCTTTAATATGCTCTTGTGCATTGTGGATTTTCACAGACGCATAATATGCAGTTTTCTCCAAATGACTTGGTCATTAGAATCCATTTTCAGCAGAACATTTCACAGAAATAATGTTCTCAGGGGCAATGAATGCAGACTTTTGGGAGGTGAATAAGGAATTTTATTATATTAATCAAAAGGAAAAGCCCTAAGATCTTCAGGAACAATTTTCCAGAGAGAGGGACAATGAACACAGCAAGAGGTTTTACAGTAAGAAGGTTTAGTCTATAATGCATTACCCAATTATATTTACCTTTTAAAGGGGATTAAAATAATGATGGAATTAAATGACTGATTTTCACAGGGAAAATTAAAAGGAATTGCATTTCTTTGGGAAGAACACATAGTTAATTGGAATCCCAAGTTTTGAAGAAAATGTTTCTATATAGGAGCTTAAAATTGAATAGGATTGGTGGAAATATTATTATATTTATGGATGGAAATATTTATATAGGCAATACTACACCTAGGCTTCATGTATGCAAGTGCTATGACAGGATGTCTTTTAAAAGCATTAGAAAATATATAACTAATGTGTAGAATCTCTATGTACTCTTTGTTAGAAAAACAAAGTTTGGAGTTTCCTGTTAGTTCAGTGGTTTTAAATCCTCCTTCTATTGCAGGAAACATGTATTTGATCCCTGGTCAATGAGCTAAAATCTACATGCCACAAATAGAGAGAAGGCTGTTTGCTGTAATTATGAGTCTGTGAACAGCAACAAGAGAAATCCACACAATGCAGTCAAAAATAAAATTTAAATTAAATTTAGAAAGAAAGAAGACCACAATTTTACCTGCAAATCTTTCATTAATTGACTTTAGAAACTTGGACATGTAACAATTAGGAGCTGAATTTTTCACTAACCAAATGAAGGTACTAGAATAGTAGACAGATAAGATTCATTACAACTTCAACTTTAGTGATTTTAACTTATGTGTAAATAAATATAATTAGGCTTCAAAAATTTAATATTTTTCTCTTAGAAAATAGATTTCAGAATTGTTATATATATATATATAATTCATTCAGATATATATCAAATATGTATAAATCTAAAACAGAATAAATACAAAAAGTGAAAGTCAACAGCATTCGATAGCTGCCCTAAAATTGATACAGTGAACGACATAATGTTGAGATTATTAACACTTGCCACATGCCTATCAAACTCAACGGTAGACCTCAGTAGAGCTAAATATCTTTTACTTACATATCCCTTAATTATTAAATAATAATTCATTTATAAAATGTGTTAAAAATGTAGTGTAATGTGGTAAAAGAAGTGACATTTTCTCATTACAATAGTTACATGCTCTGTTATGCTTTCTTTCCTTAACTGGAGACTTAATTTCTTCTTTTCAATGATATATCTGCTATTTCTTGTTTGCCTATCATTAATCTTCTCAGAGAAGAGACTTATAGAGATAAAATACTAGGGAAATACTATTTTAGGCTTTAAATTGGGTGTGACTGATTAAGTGACTCATAAACTAACTGCAGTAGATGAATTCCTAATTTTTTTAAACAATGAATGATAGCTCAGTTCAGTATATTTCAGTTGCTCAGTCATGTCTGACTCTACTCAACCCCATGGACTGCAGCACACCAGGCCTCGCTGTCCATCACCAACTCCCAGCGTTTACTCAAACCCATGTCCATTGACCCCAGCCGTCTCATTCTCTGTCATCCACTATCCTCCAGCTTTCAATCTTTCCCAGCAACAGAGTCTCTTCAAATGAGTCAGTTCATCTTATCAAGTGGCCAAAGTATTTGAGTTTTAGCTTCAGCATCAGTCCTTCCAATGAATATTCAGCACTGATTTTCTTTAGGATGGACAGATTGGATCTCCTTTCTGTCCAAGGGACACTCAAGACTCTTCTCCAATACCACAGCTCAAAAGCATTAATTTTTTAGCATTCAGCTTTCTTTATAGTCCAAATCTCACATCCATACATGACTACTGGAAAAAACAGAGCTTTGACTAGACGGACCTTTGTTGGGAAAATAATATCTCTGCTTTTTAATGTGCTGTCTTGGTTGGTTGTAACTTTTCTTCCAAGGATCAAGTGTCTTTTAATTTCCTGGCTGCAGTGACCATCTGCAGTGATTTTAGAGCTCAAAAATTAAACTGTCACTGTTTCCACAATTTTCCCATTTATTTGCCATGAAGTAATGGGACTGGAGGCCATGATCCAGCTTTCTGAATGTTGAGCTTTAAGCCAACGTTTTCACTCATCTTTCACATGCATTAAAAGGCTCTCTAGTTCTTTTCTTTCTGCCATAAGGGTGGTATCATCTGCATATCTGAAGTTATTGATATTTCTCCCAGCAATCTTGATTCTAGCTTGTGCTTCATCCAGCCCAGCATTTCTCATGATGTACTCTGCATATAAGTTAAATAAGCAGGGTGACAATATACAGCCTTGACATACTCCTTTCCTGATTTGGAATCAGTCCATTGTTCTATGTCCAGCTCTAACTGCTGCTTCCTGACCTGCATGCAGATTTCACAGGAGACAGGAAAAGTGGTCTGGTATTCCCATTTCTTTAAGAATTTTCCAGTTTGTTGTGATCCACACAATCAAAGGTTTTGGCATAGTCAAAAAGCAGAAATATATGTTTTTCTTGGAACTCTCTTGCTTTTTCAATGATCAAGCAGATGTTGGCAATTTGATCTCTGGTTCCTCTGCCTTTTCTGAATCTAGCTTGAACATCTGGAAATTCACAGCTCATGTACTCTTGTAGCCTGGCTTATAAAATTTTGAGCATTACTTTACTAGCATGTGAGATGAGTGCAAGTGTGTGGTAGTTTGAGCATTCTTTGGCATTGCCTTTCTTTGGCATTGGAATGAAAACTGACCTTTTCCAGTCCTGTGGCTACTGCTGAGTTTTCCAAATTTGCTGGCATATTGAGTGCCCCACACTTTCACAGCATCATCTTTTAGGATTTGAAATAGCTCAACTGGAATTCCATTACTTCCACTAGCTTTGTTTGTAGTGATGCTTTTTAAGGACCACTTGACTGCACATTCCACGATGTCTGGTTCTAGGTGAGTGATCACACCATCATGATTATCTGGGTCATGAAGATTTTTTTTGCATAGTTCTGTGTATTCTTGCCACCTCTTCTTAATATTTCCTGCTTCTGTTAACACAGTCAAAGGCTTTGGCATAGTCAATAAAGCAGAAATAGATGATTTTTTGGAACTCTGTTACTTTTTTGACCATCCAGTGGATGTTGGCAATTTGATCCCTGCTTCCTCTGCCTTTTCTAAATCTAGCTTGAACATGTGGAAGTTCACGGTTCACGTACTATTGAAGCCTGGCTTGGAGAATTTTGAGAATTACTTTACTAGCTTGTAAGATAAGTACAATTGTGTGGTAGTTTGAGCATCCTTTGGCATTGCCGCTCTTTGATTTGGAATGAAAACTGACCTTTTTCCAGTCCTGTGGCCACTGCTGAGTTTTCCATATTTGCTGGCATATTGAGTGCAGCACTTTCTCAACATCGTCTTTCAGGATTTGAAATAGCTCCACTGGAATTCCATCACCTCCACTAGCTTTGTTCTTAGTGATGCTTCCTAAGGCCCACTTGACTTCACATTCCAGGATGTCTGGCTGTAGGTGAATGACCACACCATCGTGATTATCTGTGTCATGAAAATCTTTTTTGTACAGTTTTTCTGTGTATTCTTGCTACCTCTTCTTAATTTCTTCTTCTTCTGTCAGATCCACACCATTTCTGTCCTTTATCAAGCCCTTCTTTGCATGAAATGTTCCCTTGGTATCTCTCATTTTCTTGAAGAGATCTCTAGCCTTTCCCATTCTATTTCCTTCTTTGCATTGATCACTGAGGAAGGCTTTCTTATCTCTCCTTGCTATTCTTTGGAACTCTGCATTGAAATGGGTATATCTCTTTTCTCCTTTGCTTTTTGCTTCTCTTCTTTTCTCAGCTATTTCTAAGCCTCCTAAGACAACTATTTTGCCTTTTTGCATTTCTTTTTCTTGGAGATGGTCTTGATCACTGCCTCCTGTACAATGTCACGAACACCATCCATAGTTCATCAGGCCCTCTATCTATCAGATCGAATCTCTTGAATCTATTTGTTATTTCCACTCTATAATCATAAGGGATTTGATTTAGGTCATATATGAATGGTCTAGTAGTTTTCCCTATTTTCTTCAATTTGAGTGTGAATTTTGCAGTAAGGAGTTCATGATTTGAGCCACAATCAGCTCCCACCCGGTCTTGTTTTTCTGACTATATAGAGCCTCTCCATCTTTGGCTGCAAAGAATATAATCAACCTGATTTTAGAATTGACCATCTGGTGATGTCCATGTGTGGAATATTCTTTTGCATTGTTAGAAGAGTGTGTTTGCTATGACCAGTGCATTCTCTTGGCAAAACTTTATTAGGCTTTGCCCTGCTTCATTCTGTACTCCAAGGCCAAATTCTTTACTTTCTGCTTTTGCATTCCTGTTTCCTATAATGAATAGGACATCTTTTTTGGTCATTAGTTCTATAAGGTCTTGTAGGTCTTCATAGAACCATTCAGTTTCAGCTTCTTCAGCATTATTGGCTGGGACACAGACTTGGATTACTGTGATATTGAATGGTCTGCCTTGGAAACAAACAGATCATTCTGTTGTTTATGAGATTGCACTCAAATATTATATTTCTGCTTTGTAAGCACTGCAAGTCCTATTTACTTATTACACTATTTTAATTTCCCATTCAATCAGTCTGTTTATATTTGTATTCTCGGACCTTAAATTCTACTCATTATTTCTCCATCATCCATAGAGTCAGTTCCACGTGTTCTTCACTTACCTGATCCTTCTCTCAGAAGCAGAAATGTTGAACAGTGAAGGAAAGCAAGAAGGGAGAACCCTATAGAAATGCCAGAGGCTGGAAAGCATAGCTTTAACCCAGTGAATCAACTAGTTGCAGAGAGAAAGTAGAGAGCATGAAGCCTATTCAACCCTCCTTCTCCCCAAGTTTGAAAGTGAAGTTGCCCAGTTGCGTCCAACTCTTTGTGACCCTATGAGCTATATAGTCCATGGAATTCTCTAGGCCAGAATATTGGATTTGGTAGCCTTTCCCCTCTCCAGGGGATCTTCCCAACCCAGTGATTGAACCCAGATCTCCCACATTGTAGGCAGAATCTTTACCAGCTGAGATATCAGATCTCTTTAAATTTAGATATGGCAATGATTCTCTCCTTGACCTAACTCTGGCCAGGCACCCCTGAGCTCTCTTCTAAACTAGCCTTCAAACAGCCCGCAACCTTGGTCTATAGGGCTTGAATACATTAATGTAGTTCTAGCAGGTCAAGGCTATTTCACTGCAAAAATCTTATTCCCCCTTAAAGTGTCTGCCTGAGAAAATTCAAGGTTTTGTGAAGAATCTGTTCCAATCAACATCTGAAGATAGGGCCCCTGTCTCTATATGAGTATAAGCTTGCTTCAATAAGTGTCAGTTAACAAACCCAGATGGATTTCACACAGATCAATTCCCACTTCTCACTTGTTATAACTGTTCACTTCCCTGAATTTACTGAGCACCTATATAACACTCTTCCTATTTCCACATTCCCCCTTTAGAATGCTCAGTCACCTCTGTACAAGCTGAAATTGAGTTCAGTTCACCCTGGAATCTTTTCTCGACTGAAGTAGTGTATTACTGATTAAAATCTGTCCTGACCACCTTAACAATATGTCTGGCTGTGCTTATCTTTGCCAGCTGGGAGTATCATGGGAGCATGGATATTTGGCAAGAAGAAAACCAGGCATTTCTAGAGGTGGTGGACAAGCAGTTCCTTCAGTTTTCTGAGAGCTCCTCTTCCTTTTAGACACTCTTGCCCTAGAAAATATGGTGAATGGGACTCACAGGGAAGAAATGGCTTGTTTCATGCTCAAGGCGGAAAAAAAGCAAAGGAGGCTATCAAGTTTCCTTTACATCTCAATCAATTCACCAGGATAGGAAATAAGCAAGGAGCTTTAGTGACTAAACAATAAATATTATCCACCTGCACTTAATCAGGCTTAACTCCCAGGAGAAATTTAGAATGCATTATATTATGCATTAATGGCGGAAACAAAATGGAACCAAGTAGGAAGATGTGACCAGTAAGAGTGAGACATAGCTGTGAATCCAACACAGAGGACACTGACTGGGATTCCTGGACCCAGGGTAGGAATGGAAGGATAACAGGAAAATGTGACAAAGTGTACACAAGGATCAGGAGGTGTAGCCAGAGGATCTGGACCCAAACCCTGTCTCTGACCCTGACTGGTTTTGTGTTTGTGAGTGATTCTGGCCGTTTCACTAACCTTCTCTGAAATTCAATAATTGTCCCTAGATACAGCAGGTAGTAATCCCTAGCTGGCAAAACAACACATAAGCTATGTAAAATGCTTAGCACAGAGTCTGACACCTAGAAGTATAATCAGTTACAGAGTGAGATTTTTCTGCTATTACACATATAGGGTTGTCTGATCTAGCAAATAAAAATACAGGAGACCCTGTTAAGTTTCCATTTCTGATAAACAAGATATAAGTTATTTAATATAAATACAGTATTTGCCCCTTATTTGGGGCAAATTTGCCCCAAAGGTACAAAATACCTTTGTAAAGGACTTACAAGTAATTAAGAGGCAAAGGTCCTCCCTAGGACTCATGCGGAACTGAGCTAGCTATACTGGCTCTGCTCCTCCCAATCATCTCTCACATACCCTATCCATATTGAATTCACGTCACCAGAGAGAGCTGAAGAAAATGTTAGAGGGAGATGTGTTGGAATAAGGAATTATTAGCCTAGGGAGAGAATCGTTTTTCTATTTTCTACCCTACTCTCAAACCAAGTGGGAGCACGTCCTTCCCTAGGTGGAACTGAGTTGGTTATGTAGCTGAGTTGCTGCCATGCCCTCTGGACCCGTGAGACAACAGAGTTTTCTCTCACAATAAAGATGCTGGATTTCCTGTAAGTCCAGTAAACACTACAAAAGTACGGGGATTCGGGAGGTTCATGAGTCAGAGCAGCCTGGCTCGCATCTATTCAGTGCAGTGATGAGGCTTGAGTGGGCTCTCTAAAGCATTCGCAAGTGGTTCTCACATTAAGAGACAATATTTTAAAGTGAAAGTGAAGTCGCTCAGTTGTGTCCGACTCTTTGTGACCCCACGGACTGTAGCCTCCGTCCATGGGATTTTCCAGGCAAGAATACTGGAGTGGGTTTCCATTTCCTGCTCCAGGGCATCTTCCCCATCCAGGGATCGAACTCAGGTGTCCTGTATTCCAGGCAGACGTTTTAACCTCTGAGTCACCAGGAAAGTTTAGCGGCTTATCATGCAGACAGCAGACTTCCCAGTTGCCGCTAGTGCTAAAGAACCCACCTGCCCATGCAGGAGACAGAGACATAGGAGATGCAGGTCGATCTCTGAGTCAGGAAGATCCCCTGGAGGAGGGCATGACAACCCACTCCAGTCCTCCTGCCTAGAGAATCGCACGGATAGAAGAGCCTGGGGGTCTACAGTCCATGGCATCACAAAGAGTCAGACCCGACTGAGCGACTTAGCACACAGGCAGTGCAGACAGCAGTAATGGTCAGTTAGCGAATGATAATCCATAGAAGTTTCAGCAGCCCATAAAGATCTACAGCAGCCTCAGGAAGTGAGAAGACTTGACTTCTCTCTAGCTCCTACTCCTGAACACACAAAAGGGGGCAAGAGGTAGAGAGGAGGAAAGGAAGGGACAAAACACAACTTTCCCACTGCCAGGTCCTTGAGGCTGAATCCTCACAAATGCTGGGAGAATAAATATCAGATATGAATAAGATCTGAGGCGCAACTTTTAAATTGGACGAGTTGGGGCTAAATTTTCTAATAACTAAAAGAAACCAGAAAGGCTGAGATTCATCCAAAATGACATGAAAGATGAAGATGACAGGAAAAGGAGATCTAACCAAACATATTTGGAACTAGCAATTGAAAAAAAAATAAAATTGTTTCACGTTTGGATCCCTGCTAAGTTCAGCCTCTCTTGGTTATGATTATGTGATTATGCACAGAGTAAGGTGGCTTAGTGGTAAAGAATCTGCCTGCCAATGTTTAGGAGACGCAGGTTCAATCCCTGGGTCAGAAAGATCCCCTGGAGAAGGAAATGGCAACCCAAGCACTCCAGTATTCTTGCCTGGGAAATCTCACCAACAGAGGAGCCTGGCAGCTACAGTCCATAGGGTCACAAAGGGTCAGACATGACTTAAAGACTAAACAAGTATAGTCAAGCCAATCTAATAGCACTTAAGTAATTCAGTACATTTCAGAACAAGACTGAAGTGTAGGCTGATGAGGTGGATGAAGCAGAGGTAAGTTCCAGTTTATAAATAAAGGTATCAATTAAATTGTGAGGCAATAAAGATCAGAAATGTTAGGCCTCAGGGAAAGGCTAGCAGTAATGAGGTAAACATTGTCTACAGCCACCAGGTCCATTGTTGAGTTTTGGAGATGCCAAGTACCTGGTGAGACAAAAATGGATTCCCTGTGGACTTAGATTTGGAATTCTGCCCTTCAATTTAGTGTCTGAAATGGAAGATTATAGTTTCCTAAGGAAAAAACAAAGAGCATGAGAAAACCATTTCAAAACTAGTGAGTGAGTAAAGCCTTCTTTATATTATTTGAGCTGAGATTCTTTGCAACAGCTGGACAACCAACCATCAGTTTGAGATTTGCTTCTGACAGCTGCATAGACACTTCCTGGAACATTTGAAACAAAGAAAGGGGTTGTAGGGGCCTCCACAGAAGTATCATGGCCTCCACACTCATGTCACAAAATTATCCCTTTTTTTTAACCTCTAGAGCTTTCTTGTTTAAATTGTTCTTTTGCTTTAGGCCTGTTATACTCACAATACAGCTTAGCTTTCAGTTTGTATTTTTCAGGGGTAGTGCCAAAATTAGGTGGCATTTGTCCCTCGCAAAAGATTTGCTTTGCAGAATGAATGAGAGATCATGATTTCTCTTCTTATTGTTTTTATTATTGCTATGTATTCTGAACTAAAATCACTTATTTCAAAGCACTGCTGCATGCTTAGTGACTTCAGTTGTGTCTGACTCTTTGTAACCCTTTGGACTGTTGCCTGTCAGGACTCCTCTGTTCATGAGATTCTACGGCAAGGATACTGCAGTAGATAGCCATTCCCTTCTCCAGGAGATCTTCCTGATCCAGGGATTCAGCCTGAGTCTCCTGCATTGCAAGTCAATTCTTTACCATCTGAGCCTCGAAGGAACGTGATCAAAGCACTACATGATGTCAATAAACCCAGAATTTTGGTTTTACTGGTTAATGAAAGAAGATTAATTGTTGATATTTCGAGGGAGGAGTGTGTCAAGTGAAATTCAAAACTTAAAATACTAAATACTGCTGAAAATGCCCATTTAGTGGTGAAGTTTTTTATTTAAAATGAAAAAATCAATAAAATAATCTAAAGTCTCTCTAAATTGCTGACCACAAAGAAGCTAAAATAACAAGAAACAAAACAAAACTTTATTCTAATTACAAAATATAGAAAAATGCATGCCAGTTCTCAAATGTGTTCAGTTGGGGCAGAAGCACAGATCTAGCTTTTTTTCATAGTTAAGTACACAGGGAATTGGGATAGTATCAATATTACCAAGTTCCTGCCACATGGAGCATCTACTGAATACATTAACAAGATATCCTCAATCTAATTTGCCAACATTGATGAGTACATGTGGCTTACGTGGTAAACGGCATTCTGAGACAATCCCCAAGATTCCTGCTCCTTGATGGACAAGCCCTGTATCATCCCCTCTCTTTGAGGGGTGGCCAGGCCCACCTGCACTGGGGAAAGATCCTAACTCAGAGTTCAGTATCTGAGTTACAAAGATCCTCTGGAGAAGAGAATAACAACCCACTCCAGTATTCTTATCTGGAAAACCCCATGGACAGACGAGCCTGGTGGGCTACAGTCTGTGGGGTTGCGAAGAGTCAGACACCACTGAGTGACTAACACTGTGTGTATATGATGAGATTGGCCCTCCCATGATTATGTTCTATAGCACAGTATGCTTTGAGAAAGGGAGATTATCCTGGGTGGACCTGAGCTAAACAAGTGAACTCTTAAAAGGGACTAAGCTCTTACGGGTGACAGAGGATTGAAGTGTAACAGGGATTCCGGTACAAGTGAGACTCTCCCATGCTGGCCCTGAAGGAGGAGGGGGCCACGTGGCAGTGAATGCAAGTGGCTACCACTGCAAGGGGCGGAATTCTGCCAACACTTGAATGAAAAACGAAGGGGATTCTTCCCCCAAACAGAAATGTAGTGTAGCCAAACCTGAGCTTAGCTTGTGAGACCCTGAGCAGAGAAGGACTCAATTAATCCTGACTAGACTTCTGACCTATAGAACAGGAACTGGAAAATGTCTGTTCTTTTAAGCCACTAAGTCTGTGTTAATTGCAAAGCAGCAAAAGAAAATGAATAAAGAGGACAATAGCTACCACTCAAAATTGGTTTGGCAGAAAAGAAGTGATAGTTGAGTTAACCTTACAAAAGTCAGTCAAAGCATATCATAACTCTAATCTAGTCATGAGTATATTTGACGACTCAAATTGAGATATATTCTACTAAATGGGCTTCCCAAGTGGCACAATAGTAAAGAGTCTGCCTGCCAATGCGGGAGAATCAAGAGATCCTGGTTCGATACCTGGGTCGGGAAGACCACATGGAGTAGGAAATGCAACCTGCTCCAGTGTGGTATCCTGCTCCTGCCTGGAAAATTCTACTAAATACCTGACCAATACTCTTCAAAATTGTCAAAATCATGAAAAATAAGGAAAAAACCATTGAAGACCAGAGGAGACTAAGGAGACATATAACTAAATCTATAATGTTTTATCCTGGATGGGATCTTATAAGAGGACCTTAGTGGAGCAACTGAATGAGGTCCAGCGTTTCCTTTTAAAATAAGAAACTGAATAAACTAGAAGGACCTGTAAAGTATCATAGAAATATCTAAATGAATTCAATAGTGAGCAAGGAAGATTAAACATATTTAATTTTATATGTGTTAAATGCTACTGTTTTGTCCATATACAAATTTGATAAAATATTATAAAATTTACAGTCACTATTTTTAATAAAAGTATTCTTACTTTTTTAAAAAAAGAAAGCAAATGTGACATGCAAAAGATGCATACTTCTGACAGATTGATCTTTTCTTTCTGGTCTCAATGGATCCCCAAGGTCAGACAAAAGCAAAAATAAGAAGTGTAAATGGCTTTCTATTCCATCCCGTTGCTAGCATAGGTCAGGCGGTAGTCGGAAGATTAGAAGATGTCATCTTCTAATCTGAGCTTCTGATACTTAAGAGATCACTAGAGAATCCACAAGTTTAAAGAGTCTCTTCCAGAATGTTTAATGTGCTTTGTAAAGGTGAACTCAAAGATTTACCTGCAGAGGGGAGAAAGATCAGGCCAGGTCCCACAGCAGCCAGCATGACACTATTAACATCAAATGCAATACATTCCCTATACTGCTTTAATTAGCAATGCTAATAGAAGCAGCATGGGGCAATAAATTCAGGATTTAGCTAGCGAAGGAAAGCTAGTTTTCATGTTTCATTTTTAAAGGCTTTATATTCCTATTTAATTTCAGGTGTCCTTGCATGTTCTTTCGGACCAGTTCTTGCTATATTCTACAAAGCTCTTATTGAAGAAAAGAAAAGGAGGGAAGACCACTGAGATTTTCTTTTTCTTTTTTTTAACTTCAATTATTTACTGTCAACACTCACAGTAAAAGATCACAGACTGTAGATATACTTCCCTTATTTGCCTTCAGATGATGAGGATTTTATCTGATTTTTGTACTGCTCTTTGTCCATTTGAGAACATGTATATATGATGTTGTGTTTATAATGCATTTTCAGATATATTATCTCATGCTTTGACTCAGAACCAGTTTCCCCAAGAGTTAGAAAGAACAGAAATTACTATTCCCTCTATGCAGATAAGGAAATTGAGGCTGGGATAGGTAGTGTGAGCTGACTATCAATATCTGAATAGACGTTCATTCCTGGTCCAGTGCTATTTGTAAGCAGGTGTGCCTTTGGCTTCCAGTCTCTGCTCACACTTCTGTGCCCTGCTGATCCACACCAAGGGGGAGAAGCACACACAACTACTGCTTTTCAACACAGCAACATTCCACACAACATTATAAGCCTGCAGATTCTTCTTCATCAGAGGGCATTCCTAAGGTCATGACTTTCCCAGGTTCTGCACTCCCGTTGAGACTGGCCGTGCGTGGCTGCTGTGCTATGAGTCAGACAGGGCCCCTGGCTTCACATTTAAAACTGAATATTATAAAAACTAAGATCATGGCATCCAGTCCCATCACTTCGTGGCAAATAAAAGAGGAAAAAGTGGAAGCAGTGATAGATTTTTCTCTTCTTGGGCTCTAAAATCAGGGCAGATGGTGAATGCAGCCATGAAACTAGGAGATGATTGCTTCTTGGACAGAAAGCTATAATAATCCTAGACAGTGTGTTAAAAAGCAAAGATATCATTTTGCCAACAAAGTTGTGTATAATCAAAGATATGGTCTTTCCAGTAGTCATATACGAATGTGAGAGTTGGACCATAAAGAAGGTAGCGTGCCGAAGAATTGATGCTTTCAAATTGTAGTGCTAGAGAAGACTCTTGAGAGTCCCTTGGACTGCAAGGAGATCAGGCCAGTCAATCCTGAAGGAAATCCTGAAGGAGTATTCATCAGAAGGACTGATGGTGAAGGTGAAGCTCCAGTACTTTGACCATCTGATACAAAGAGCTGATTCACTGGAAAAAACCCTGATGCTGGGAAAGACTGAGGCCAGGAGGAGAAGGGAGTGACAGAGGATGAGACGGTTAAATGACATCACCAACTCAATGGACATGAACTTGGACAAACTCTGAGAGATGGTGAGGAACAGGGAGGCCTGGCAGGCTGCAGTCCATGAGGTGAAGCTCCAGTACTTTGACCATCTGATACAAAGAGCTGATTCACTGGAAAAACCCTGATGCTGGGAAAGACTGAGGCCAGGAGGAGAAGGGAGTGACAGAGGATGAGACGGTTAAATGACATCACCAACTCAATGGACATGAACTTGGACAAACTCTGAGAGATGGTGAGGAACAGGGAGGCCTGGCAGGCTGCAGTCCATGGGGGTCACAAAGAGTCAGACATGACTTAGCGACTGAGCAACAACAGCAAGCCATACTCAGTGGAAACTAATGTCATTGACAAACCCTGGCTACTGTAGTTCCCCAAATTACTGACATTTCTGCTACTATTTTTACTGCTTTGGACTTCTTAATACTCTTTTCTCTTTCCTAAGCAAAGCTTAAAAGCCCTGCTCAAGCTCTGTTCCCCTGTGAAAACCTCTTGTTTGTCTCAAGTAAGGACAAACTCATGGATAACCATCTGAGTGTCATTTGGCCCTGGATCTCACACAACGATCCTAAAGTTTAGACTTTGACATTGTTTCTGGATAGACTATGTGGACAGTCACAGAAAAAAATCATCAGAGAACTTTAAACTTATATCCAATCCCTAACCACATGACCTACATATAGTACACCAACATGCCTATATTTTTGTAAATTACATAACTGCCATTTGAAGGATATAATGAATTATGATTTTAAGTGTTAATTTGTTTAAACTTTTGAAATTCACAGTTGTTGAAACTCTATTTCTATCAATACATTACTTCATTTTTTTAAACTAAAACTAGAGTTTCAGCAATGAAGGAGTCATTGCTTATTTCAAATTCTAGGAGGTCCCATTTCCAGGCGGACCCATAATAGAAAGACGAATAAAAAATTGATTAATGTATATTTAGAAATTTACTTACATTATAGCCTAAGTGACATCATCTTTTAATTCAATTGTGTCTACAGGCTACCATTGCTGGTAACCATTTTAACAGATGCATTGTTTTTAAAGAAATCATGACATAAAATTAATAACAGATTTTGAGATGAAGCTGGCTGATTAGTTCAGAGGACTAGCATTTCTCTATTTCAAATATAAGTGAGCTAAACATAACTTGTTTACAGAGAACAAGAAATACAAAAGTAGAGCTAATAAAATAAAATTTAACAAAAGAGCAAGTTCAGTCTCTTGGGTTTAGAGCAATTCATACAACACTTTTGCACAATCCTTTTCTCACCCACCTTAAACACCCCTTCCTCAGCCAGGCCCATCCTCTATTCTTGCTGAGCCAAATTCCAGGTGGTCCCCACTAGTTTTTCTAACCCATCTTATACCTGGGTTCCTTTCATAGTTTGTGGAAGCTCTCTTTCACACATGAACATTTTCTCATAAGGAAAATCACTTTCCTGATTTCATCCTAACAAGCCCACAATTATGTGTAGAGTCTCAGAAAAGCTGTATGGTATCCCAAGACAGAGTTAAACAACAACAAACTTTTATAACTATATCCTAGGAATTGATACATGTAGAAAATTTTTGTTTTCCATTTCTGTTATCTGCCTTCTCATATCCAACACTGCTCTTCTTATTGGAAACCTCTTTCTCAGAAAATCAACTGAAACCATCACAGATTGAGATTTAATTTGTATTTACCATGAGTAAAATTACATTCCTTTTCCTCTCACCATTTGTATCCACAATAATGCACTCTTTTTTATTCTAAATTATTTATTTTTCTCCTTTTAATAAAGGAATCATGCTGACTATCTTGATTTAAAGGTTTTACTTCTTGAGGAGCTACAGTAATGAAAATTTGCACCAGTTTTCATACCTAGAGACAAAAATATTTACAAGCACCGGAACCAAAGACTATTGGCCCTACAAGAAACAAGTGTACTCTGCATCTCTGTCTCTGTCTCTCTATTTTGTTTTCATGTAAATCTTTTTTATGCAGAAACAACATACTTCATTTAGACAGATCTCATTGTCCCTTTAACCTAGGAAGCTGGCAGAGAAACGTGAAGTCAAAAAAGGACAAGATGGCATAGTTCTACGTGGCCAAAGGTAATGCATACTGTGTGGGCCAAATTGAAATTTTTCTAATGATTTGAAAGACTGATTTAGTAAGGCAAATTCTCCCCAGTGTCTGGATAGAGCTCACAAAAGCCCCATGGAAGCAATTGGGAAATAATTCTCTGCTTCTCGGTGATGAGGAAGTTAATGTCCAGGCAGGTTTATGACTCAAGCAGGAATCTGTACCCCTGTCCAGTCTTCTATCTCTTGGACTAAAGTGCCATAAGCCAAGGATTCACCATTCTAAGAAGCAATTTAAATACACAAAATATTTAAGATTACCCCCAAGTGACTGCTGATTCAGATCACTACCACTCTTATTATTGTATTATATTTATTGATGGCAGAGACCAGAAAAGACAGAGAAACCTAAATGTCAGGCAAGGAAAAGAAGGACGTGCAGTCACTGATTGCAAGCCCATCTCATATTTAGAAGCTCCGAAGCTGAGCTAAAAAATCAAGCATGTACCCTAGGCAAGGAGCAGTAGCAACAACACACATTTACAGGTTATAAAAAGGGCAAAATGTTCAGAGTCTGCATTGTTCAGCACAAAGAATCCCCAAAAGCTTTGGAGACATGTCCTTTTAATGAGAAACAATAGTTTGTGGCCAGATGCTCCTCATCATTAGGAACACTTTAGTTCTAAAAAGAGGCACAAAAGGAGGCTATGAGCCCAGAGATTTGAAAATAAAGACCTCAATGGATAAGCGCATTGATTAATATAAATGGTTCTGAATAGACACTGCTTCTGCTCCAAGTCTGTCAATTACAGCAATAAAAATAATATACCATTCCAAAAAAAAAAATCCAGTATATTGAGCATATCTGGAGATACCATTTTTGTTTGTTTGTTTGCTTTACTAACTGTAATTAAATCTGTTGCATGAATGTAAGAACAACAACAACAAAAATCTTCTTGAAAATTCTGACATCCTTTAGGTTGATTTTACTCTAGAGACAAGAGTCTAGCATTATCCTGATTTTCAGCTATTTTGCTGTTGAGCAGAAATAGTCTAAATATATTTCCATTTAATAATAAAAATAATATGAGCTCCATGGTAAAGATGCCATGAAAGAAACATGAGTAAGTGAACTAATGATACCATACTGTGCCAGTATTTCCCCTTTACATATTGACTGTAAGAAAGGCAATTTAATTGATGTTTTTGCTATGTATGTTAGTTGCTCAGTGGTGTCTGACTCTTTGTGACCCCATAGATTGTAGCCTACCAGGCTCCTCTGTCCACAGGATTTTCCAGGCAAGAATACTGGAGTGGGTTGCCATTCCCTTCTCCAGAAGATCTTCCCAACCCAGGGATCAAACCTGGGTCTCTTGCATTGCAGGCAGACTCTTTACCATCTGAACCATACAATTAAAAACAAAATAAGTATATTAAATTATCATCAAATTACATTAACTTCTAAGACAGTATGAGTTTAAATCTCAGTTCTAACACTTCCTAGTTGCATGACTTTGACCCTGCGATGTAACCTCTCTAAACTTCTACTTTTTCACCTGTGAAATGGGAATGGTAAAAATGTTCACTTTATAGGGTTGTTGTGAGGATTAAAGAAATAATCCATATGAAGAATTATGACAAGCTCTGGCATTTAGGATATCTTCAATGTATGTTGATTTTTCATTAACATCTAAAATTTAAAGACACCTTAGGAAAACTTAAAAATTGTCATCCAGGAATTTTACAAGCCATTTTACATTTGAGAATTGTGATTTGTATTTTAAATATGTCCATAATATCAAAAAGAAATCAAATTCACTGTCTAAGCTCTTTTTCCATGGAGGTGCATTAATGCAAATTAGACAGAATGACTTTTCCCAGTTATAATTGGGCTGAAATGAGGTGGAAGGAACAGAAAGACAATTAACTTTAGGGGTTTTTTTTTGTAATCTCCAGCAGTTCGGAGTAGGTTTTATTGCCTGATGGTTGTAGACTGTCAATTCTGCCAGGCAAAATTATTCAGAGACCTTCAAGGGGCTTTGTTTATCTCATTTTTCAATTAACCTCTACGTTTTAACTTCATCATAATGCCTATGCCAATTCACACCAAAGAACAAATTTTAAAAAAAAATCCTCGCTTGCTGTCATTATTTCTTTGTTTCACAAATCAAGTTTCATTTTTCCTTTTTAATGCATAAAGAAAATGCATGAAGGATGTACATTTATTTCAGATCGCAAAAGGCCAGCAAAGTGGCAAATGATTTAATATAAATGAAGTTTTTGTGTTAACCTTTTCCCTTTCTTTTCTCTTACTCGTTTCCTCATGTGAGGTAACAGCTAAGTCTAGTACTGCTGAGAGCAAAGATCAAGCGTGCTTAAAGGCTGGGATCTTCGTTATCTTTCTCTTTTGAGATTTTGAGGTCTACATGGTTACATGTAAGACAAGAGATCAAGATCCGTCTTTTCTTCCTTGAGAGTCAGTGTCTCTAGACTGAAATCTAAATCCATGTATCACCTTCAAATGTATGATAATGGCACTAAAACACCTCCTCCTCATTTTTATTGTCAGAAGCAGGATAAAAATAGCTTTTACATAATCATGTCCAGGTTTTTTCACGTTGTTTAAGATAACCTTGAGATTTTAATCTTTTAACCAATAAGGTTCCATACTGACAATTCAAATACTGTTTTTTAAAAAATGCCAAATGACACAAAAAGACAAATGGTGGCTCAGATGATAAAGAATCCATCTGCAATGCGAGGGACCTGGATTCAATCCCTGGGTTGGGAAGATCCCCTGGAGAAGGAAATAGCAACCCACTCCAGTACTCTTGCCTGGAGTGTCCCATGGACAGAGGAGCCTGGCAGGGTACAGTCCATTGGGTCACAAAGTATCAAACATGACTGAGCAACTAACACTGTCATATATGTGTGTGTGTGTGTGTGTGTGTGTGTGTGTGTGTGTGTGCGTGTGTGTGTATACATCACTTATATGTGGAATCTAAAAAAGAGGACACAAACAAACTTATCTATAAAACAGAAGTAGACTCACAGATCTAGAAAACAAACTTACGGTTACCAGGAGATAAGGCAGGAAGGGATAAATTGAGAGACTGGGATTGACACGTGCACAATACTATGCATAAAACAGACAATTAATATAAACCTGCTGAATAGCAGAACAGGCAGTTCTACTCAGTACTCTATAACGGTCTATATGAGAAAAGAATCTTTAAAAATGAATGGATATATGTATATGTAAAACTGATTTTTGCTATACACCTAAAACTAACACAACACTGTAAATCAACTGTAAAAGTGAAAAGTGAAAGTTGCTCAGTCGTGTCCAACTCTTTGAGACCCATGGACTATACAGTCCGTGGAATTCTCTAGGCAAGAATACTGGAGTGGGTAGTCTTTTCCTTCGCCAAGGCATCTTCCCAACCCAGGGATCAAACATAGGTCTCCTACATTGTAGGTGGGAGCTAAGCCACAGAGAAGTCCAAGATTACTGGAGTGGGTAGCCTATCCCTTCTCCAGTGGGTCTTCCTAACCCAGGAATCAAACTGGGGTCTTCTGCATTGCAGGCAGATTCTTTACCAACTGAGCTATCAGGGACAATAAAAATTTTAAAAACAAACATAAATTTAGGCATTAATAAAAAGTGCCAAATGATTGCAAAGAATGCATACCATTTCCTATTATTCTGCCCAGGTAGTAAAAATCTGAGATTTGGTATGTTTCTTATGTTTAAAAATCTTCTTTGGAAGCACACAATAAGTTTTTAATGAATAAGACTATAGTATCAAGTGTTATATAACCTATAGGAATTTAATGTCTATAATGGGTAAATGTGAGTTGAAAGCTAACCTGGCTACTTGTAAGTATTAAGAAAAAGACACAATCAAGACCATCAGCATTCAGGGGCAAACGTGTTTTTGAATGGATTGCACAAATAAGTATTAATAGAAATCTTTAAATAATGAGCCCATTCAATCAGTTCATCTCAGTTCAGTTCAGTCGCTCAGTCGTGTCCAACTCTTTGCGACCCCATGAATCACAGTACTCCAGGCCTCCCTGTCCATCACCAACTCCTGGAGTTCACTAAGATTCACATCCATCGAGTCAGTGATGCCATCTAGCCATCTCATCCTCTGTCATCCCTTTCTCCTCTTGTCCCCAGACCCTCTCAGCCTCAGAGTCTTTTCCAATGAGTCAACTCTTCTCATGAGGTGGCCAAAGTACTGAAGTTTCAGCTTTAGCATCATTCCTTCCAAAGAAATCCCAGGGCTGATCTCCTTTAGAATGGATTGGTTGAATTTCCTTGCAGTCCAAGGGACTCTCAAGAGTCTTCTCCAACACCACAGTTCAAAAGCATCAATTCTTCAGCACTCAGCCTTCTTCACAGTTCAACTCTCACATCTATACATGACTATTGGAAAAAGCATAGCCTTGATTAGACGCACCTTTGTTGGCAAAGTAATGTCTCTGCTTCTGAATATGCTATCTAGGTTGGTCATAACTTTTCTTCCAAGGAGTAAGCCTCTTTTAATTTCATGGCTGCAGTCACCATCCGCAGTGATTTTGGAGCCCCCCAAAAATAAAGTCTGACACTGTTTCCACTGTTTCCCCATCTATTTCCCATGAAATGATGGGACTGGATGCCATGATCTTCATTTTCTGAATGTTGAGCTTTAAGCCAACTTTTTCACTCTCCTCTTTCCCTTTCATCAGGAGGCTTTTTAGTTCCTCTTCACTTTCTGCCATAAGAGTGGTGTCATCTGCATATCTGAGATTATTGATATTTCTCCTGGCACTCTTGATTCCAGCTTGTGTTTCTTCCAGTCCAGCATTTCTCATGATGTACTCTGCATAGAAGTTAAATAAGTAGGGTGACAATATACAGCCTCAACGTACTCCTTTTCCTATTTGGAACCAATCTGTTGTTCCATGTCCAGTTCTAACTGTTAGTGGTTCCCCAATGGCTGAGATGATCCTCCGACTTATTAGCATATGAATTAACCCCACTTGCAAAACCTAACCAGGCCACATTCCATGGCCCCAGCCCTTGCCCTTGGCAATGGCCCACATCCTCAAGAGTGGGCTTCTCTCTGAATTCTAACAAATCCATCTGGAGTCCCGGGATAGAGCTGAAGGACAGGAGGAAAAAAGCTGTGGGGAAAATATGCCAAGAAATCCCCTTCATAGCCTGCTGGAAAATTTGCTAAATATCTGACCAGTGCTCACATTGGCCTGATTCTTGGCACAGAGAAGAGTAGGGACAGAAGAACCCCCACCGGCTTGTGTAACAGCTACTGGGGCCCAGCAGACAGTGCCTTTGGTACATACCAAAGAGTAGCCTCTCCAGAGTCCCTCAGCTGCGCCCACTGCCGCCCGTCTGTTCGCAGGGGGTTCAAGGAAACAAGAAACGAGAGATTGGAAAGGAATTAAGATTTTGTTTAGGCATGTCCTTCCAGCCGTAGGAGCGAGGACCTCCTACCTCAACTGGAGGTCAGAGCCACGTGAGCTTTCTGCTGAGTTCGTTTTTTCACCGTCCTGGTCTCTAAGCACTGAGGTTAACACTTCAGTACTCTTGCTTTGTCCCCATACATACCATTCAAGTACGAGCTGGTCTCACCTTATCAATTTTGGCGAGGAGTAAAAAACTCAGTCAGTAACAGCTTTTAATCATTGTAAGTCTATTGTGGATTTTGAGCTAGATTTGTAATCTATCAAATAAAACTCTCTATATCCTATTCTTCACCTTTACAAGTGAAGCAGAAAAGAATTTGATATTTTATTCTTTGGAATAAAAAATGAGTCATTGAAAAATCATCTTAAGTAAAAAATATATCTAATTTCAAGGCCAAAAAACCCCCCAAAATTAGAAATATAATTTCAATAAAGAAATACTAACTCAAGTACATTTTTTAAAATATAAAATATTGAAAACATAACACTAATTCAGAAAAATGCTTTGTACCCAAAGGTAGTAAGCCTATAGATTCTACACTTCAAAAGAACTGTGAATTGCAACAGCAATAGCCCCGAGGGAATTAATACAGCACTCTCTTTCATCTTTCTGGTGTTAACAAATTTCTTCCTAACTTGCACAACCCAACTTTTAACTGAGGTATAGTCAGAAGGACTTGCCAACTTCTGTGAATATTTGTCTGAGTGTTTGAGGCTGTCATAAAGTTTCTACTTCGCTCAAGACAGAGTGGCTACCAAAGGATTATAAACTACACCCTCATCAGTACTAGAGATCTCACAATGAGGGTGAGGAAAACAGACTCAAGAATATTTTGGTTGACATCAGACACTTCAGCATGGGAAAAGCCATCACCTCCATCACTTGGAAGAGCAAAGCGTAGAAAAGAACCCACTAACATTCATGTTTTACTTTAGAAATATAAAACATTAACTATTGACATGTAGATGTGATCGTTGATTTTTAATGGTACCTGTCTATGGGGTCACACAGAGTCGGGCACGACTGAAGCGACTTAGCAGCAGCAGCAGTAGTAAAGTTCACCAATTATGGAGAGATGTTTTATGCTTCCCAATATTGGTATATAAACGTTTCAGATATGTGTATACAACCAATGTTTAACATGTATGCATATTTGTTTATATATTGAGTTAAACAAAGAGTTGAAAAACAAGTACTGTTCTTTACTTTTTTTCCTGACAGAAAGCACTTGTCTTGAACAAAGCCAAGTGAAAGTGAAGTCGCTCAGTCGTGTCCGACTCTTTGCAACCCCATGGACTGTATAGCCCACCAGGCTCCTCTATCCATGGGATTCTCCAGGCAAGAATACTGGAGTGGGTTACCATTTCCTTCTCCAGGGGATCTTCCTGACCCAGGGATCGAACCCAGGTCTCCCTCATTGCAGGCAGACACTTTAACCTCTGAGCCACCAAAACCCTAAATAAATACTTCATGATTCAAGTACAATATTTGTTGATTTGTAAGGAAGTATTTTTATTGATTACTTTGACTTTTCTAATTCTTTCTATGTATAAGTTTTTGTTGAATTTTCCAGAGATAACATTTGTATTGGTAAATATAATAGTTTGTGTTAATACCCATTCAAAAATTAGTTTCACACTCTCTATATAAACATCCTCATTACAGTAAGTTTTATGCTTCAGCCACTCTCATAAGGCCTTAGAGAAGGTAAAAAGAGTGCTTGAGAATTAAAGGTATGAAATCATAATCATTTTTAATAAGACTTCCAAAAGAATTATAGAACCACTTTCTAAAGTTTCCTTTTAACTTAGCAAACTTAAGACAGTGTAAGAACTAACAGAAAAAAATGAGAAACAAAAGAGCAAATGTGTCAGACTTACCAGCACAAATGAACAAAGTAAATTCTTATAAAACTTCTATTACAATTCAAGTACTAATGTATATGAAAGATGTTACTATAATTATATAGATTAATTTTGTTTTCGTTCAGAAACACAGATATAACACATATAGTCTTCTCAGCTCTGATGACAAACAGCCATGAGAGAAACAAGGAAAAGTGCAGGTGGTATTTATTAGCAAGAATGTGTTTCCATGTAGTGTCAAGTCATTTCTAAGGTAACTGACTTTCAGAATGTATGTTTCTGTTCCTCCCAATTTTTACTAAACCTTATTTTATTTAAAAGAGAATAGGTCAACAGGAGATGCCCCTTACATGTAAACCAATACACAAGTCTAAAGTTACAGACAGATTATAAATATTTCCTATACTGTGATCCCATAGAATGATAGAGGTCTACACAGGACTGTAGATCTCAAAGAAATCGAACTCACTAGCAAGGGGACAAGGCACACTGGGAGGCTTAAGAACAAGTGTAAGCCATCTACTCAAGAAAAGGTGAAGAGGCTTCTCTCAGAAGAGCTACTGTATTTCATGTAATCTCTGATGCTCTCAGGGCTAAGAGGCCCATTATTCCACATACTACCAAGGATTTTTAAATTGTCAGTCATAACTGTAAAACAGCATGGATTTCATATGTATTTCTATTTCAGATATAGTAAAGTGTAGAAAATATGAATATCATTATCATTTGTGTTGAGATATAGAAGAGGAACCATTGATTGAAGAGTGTAAAAATGTGTTACGAAAAGCAGAAATTGTAAGAAACAAAGTTTAAGTTGGCTGGTGAGGAGTGGGTGTATGTGTTGGAATGGAGAGGACAATTCCCAGATGGTGAAGATGACTGAAAAGCAGGGTGGGTCACTAAGGTGACCTTGTGTGCTGGGAGGCACAGAAGGATACAAAGTGAAGGAGGCATGGAGGTAATGACGTGACTCATCTTTCTTATTGAGACTTTGAACTAAAGGTCTTTCTGTACCAGGCTAGGATGGAACGTCTGGCCTAAGGTTAATAAATCCCACAGTCTTGCAAGAGCCTGAAGTTGCAGAGCCCAGTATAAGCAGAGATGCAGGAGGTCGCCATCAAGATGACTGTCTGTGTGTGTGCCTGGTCAGCTACTGTTAGGACTTCCAAGAAAATTCAGGTGATGAGACGCCACAGAAACCTTGTACCCCTAGGTACAGAGATTCAGCCAGATGCCAAATTTTTAAGTAAACATTATATTGAGGTGTTAGTAACAAAATCTTCTCTCTTTAATATTCATTCAAAGTACCCACTGACCTTAAAGTAAAATTAAGTACAGCACAACTGTCCTGAGAGAATTAATCATTTCTTTATCACTAGTCAGGAATCATTTTCCCAAATGCCAACACTTGCCCTCTAATAACTCACTTCTACCTTCTGCAGATCCTTGGTTCTGTGCCCAGGCCCTCTCCCTGACCTCAGCAGAACAAGTTGGCAGCAGTGCAGGCTGTCCTTGAAGACCACCTGGGAACCTCAGCTCGTGCCCAGTGCAGCCGCCTGGCGGAAACGGGTTCTGCCAGCGCGGAGCAGGCGGCACCTGTGCCTTGCCGTCTGCACTGGCCACTCTGCCCACTGCCAGGGATCTTCAGAGATCCAGGTCAAGCCATTCTCCAATGACAACGTGGGTATGGATACTCCTCAGATTGTCTTGTCCCTACTGCACCATCAGTGCTGAATAATGACTTGGGAAGTGTGTGAAATGAATCAGAAATTAGGGATTGAGTCAAGTTTCTTTTAATTCCCAAAGGGGCATAGATATGACTAGGACTTTATTCTCTAACACGATGTCAAGCAGTGTGTCCAACTCTGTATCGACTGTAGCCCATCAGGCTCCTCTGCTCACTGAACTTTCCAGCAAGAATACTGAAGTAGGTCGCCATTTCCCACTCCAATATCAAGCAGTACCCCTTTGTCAAGATGCCACACACACACATACCACAAACAATTTATCTTGGATTATCTCCCTGGTGGCTCAGCCGGTAAAGCGTCTGCCTGCTGTGCGGGAGACCCGGGTTTGATCCCTGGGTTGGGAAGATCCGCTGGAGAAGGAAATGGCAACCCACTCCAGTAGTCTTGCCTGGAAAATTCCATGGACTGAGGAGCCTGGTGGGCTACAGTCCATGGGATCGCAAAGAGTCGGACACGACTGAGCAACTTCACTTCACTTCATAATGGATTATAATGGTATAATCGAATTAAAACTCAACAACCTATCTTATAAATATTTCTGGAGTTTTCAGTTTCTACTTTACAGCACCAGACTAGATAGGGGACACTAGTATCTACAAAATTACTTCTGAAATCACACTTTTAATATTTTTCAAGTAAGATCTGCTGCTGCTGCTGCTGCTGCTGCTGCTGCTGCTGCTGCTGCTGCTAAGTCACTTCAGTTGTGTCCGACTCTGTGTGACCCCATTGACTGCTCCTCCACCCATGGGATTTTCCAGGTAAGCATGCTGGAGTGGGTTGCCATTACCTTCTCCAGTAAGATTTTCTATCTATAAACAAAAACAGAGTTCATAAATAGAAAAAGTTTCTATTTTTCTAAACCTGGCCCAAAGCTCAACTTCCTTTCCTTCCTTGCTTAACTTTACCTCCTCTGCTATTTGGCTTTATATGAAATCAATACTCTAGTTTTCAAAACATCTGGGAAATGTTTATTGCATTAGAAATATTTAAAGATATTCTTTCATATCTTTCTCCTGAATTGACTTAAGGAAAGATCATGATTTGGTGGGGGAGGCAAAGAGGGGGTCAGAATTCGAAGCCCAGAGAGATCTCGGTAAATGCCAACTGACCTGTGATTCTCCTGGATAAGTCTCATTTCATCAGCTGTGGCAACATTTACCTAGTAGTCCTTCAGAGTCAAAGTACAAGTTTTTTAAATCCTACATCTTTAATACAGTGGAGCGGAAGAGGGCTAAGCAGAAATCTTTTTAATGGTGTGCTGGTATTAAGTGTGAATAGAACTTAGTTTCAGAACATGTGAAGTCATAGCTTCTAGCTCATTTTTTCAGTTGTTATTACTCAGGCAATATAAATAAACCACAAGTTTTGAAACTAAATCACCTTGGAGTTCATAATTTTTTTTAGTCTCTAAGAGCAGCTGTTTGATAAGGTATAGTGCTAACCTTTAATTTATATGTACATCAAATTTTAGTTGTATTTCCTAAATCTAACTAGTTAATCTTGAGCTACTTGTATGACCATTATGACAAGCTACAGTATCTTATATTAATATAAAAACTACCCTCAAAGCAGTTATTCTACTTTAGCAACTAACAAAGTAAGGAACAGAAGTCTGTTTTTTCACACACACAAAAAAAGTTAAGTTTAGCATCTGGTGAACAGTTTATAAATAGCTATAAAAGTATAATATGAAACAAGTGATCAACTGGCATTCACACAGAAATTTTCACTGATTTTTAAAGATAGTAATAAGCACATTAAAACACTGGAACATTTGAAAAATTACAGTCAAAAGACCAAAGGCCTGTATTCCAAACTTTGCTCATCTGATGATGATGATAATACTTGAATAAGTCACTTATGTCTTTTTGTAGGTCAATCCCTTCATCCATAAAATAAGGCAACTGGCACCCCTTAATAGGATCCGTGTAAGATTTGAATGTGAGAAAAGATTTATGGAGTGTTTACTATGTATTATCAACCTTTCTAAGCACCTTACATGTTATTAATTAAATCCACACAATTATCCTAGATAAGTACTATTATTACATCCATTTTATCCATGAAGAAGTTAAGGCCTTGCAAAGTTAAATGGCCCACCTCAGGGCACCAAGGACTCTCTTTGTAGCTTTTACCTGGAGAACAGGATTAGAAGGCCATAGCCATAAACTCTATTAACTGCATAAAGTAAGGAGTTGAAAAAAATCAGCTTAATTGGCTTCTTGATCATCAATAAAATGACCTTGGATAAAGGATAGCTTCTTTTCCCTACTTAGAAGTGTTTTCAGAAAGCAAAGGCCCCATCTTCCTGCTGATGAAATCCACAAAGTAAATATATGAGACTAGGTGCTCTAAGAGATAGAATGTCATTTCCATCATTATTTTAAAAAGAAATGTTCAGCTAGTAGTGAAAAGTCAGTCGAAGAAAGATATATCAAGCCCAAACTGTAGAAACAATTTTTTCTTCTGTACTCTCTGCTTCACATGTTTATGCTTATGAATAGAAAAGGATTAAAATACATAATAAGGAAATGTAAATTCTGAAAGTATGAAAGAATATTAATTCTGGTATTAATGAGGTAGATTACTTAGTATATGTTATTTGCAAAAATATAGGAATTTCAAGATAAATTGCTACACCTCAAATATTCTCCTTTACCCTTTTGGTTTTATCAGCTGCTAAGAAGCACAGTGGAATCAAGATTGCCAGGAGAAATATCAGTAACCTCAGATATGTAGATGACACCACCCTTATGGCAGAAAGTGAAGAGGAACTAAAAAGCCTCTTGATGAAAGTGAAAGAGGAGAGTGAAAAAGTTGGCTTAAAGCTCAACATTCAGAAAATGAAGATCATGGCATCTGGTCCCATCACTTCATGGCAAATAGATGGGGAAACAGTGGAAACAGTGTCAGACTTTATTTTTGGGGGCTCCAAAATCACTGCGGATGGTGACTGCAGCCATGAAATTAAAAAATGCTTACTCCTTGGAAGGAAAGTTATGATCAACCTAGATTCAAAAGCAGAGACATTACTTTGCCAACAAAGGTCCATCTAGTCAAGGCCATGGTTTTTCCAGTGGTCATTTAACCACCCTTATGGCAGAAAGTGAAGAGGAACTAAAAAGCCTCTTGATGAAAGTGAAAGAGGAGAGTGAAAAAGTTGGCTTAAAGCTCAACATTCAGAAAATGAAGATCATGGCATCTGGTCCCATCACTTCATGGCAAATAGATGGGGAAACAGTGGAAACAGTGTCAGACTTTATTTTTGGGGGCTCCAAAATCACTGCGGATGGTGACTGCAGCCATGAAATTAAAAAATGCTTACTCCTTGGAAGGAAAGTTATGATCAACCTAGATTCAAAAGCAGAGACATTACTTTGCCAACAAAGGTCCATCTAGTCAAGGCCATGGTTTTTCCAGTGGTCATTTATGGATGTCAGAGTTGGACTGTGAAGAAAGCTGAGCACCAAAGAATTGATGCTTTTGAACTGTGGTGTGGAGAAGACTCTTGAGAGTCCCTTGGACTGCAAGGAGATCCAACCAGTCCATTCTGAAGGAGATTAGCCCTGGGATTTCTTTGGAAGGAATGATGCTAACGCTGAAACTCCAGTACTTTGGCTGCTTCATACAAAGATTTGACTCATTGGAAAAGACTCTGATGCTGGGAGGGATTGGGGGCAGGAGGAGAAGGGGATGACAAAGACTGAGATGGCTAGATGGCATCACTGACTCGATGGATGTGAGTCTGAGTGAACTCCAGGAGTTGGTGATGAACAGGGAGGCCTCGTATGCTGCAACTCATGGGATCGCAGAGTCAGACACGACTGAGCAACTGAGCTAAACTGAACTGAACTAAAGATCTCCTTGCCAATGTAGGAGACCTAGGTTCAATCCTTGTGTCAGGAAGATATTCTGGAGAAGAGAATGGCAACCCACTCCAGTACTCTTGCCTGGAGAATCCCATGGACAGTAGAGCCTAAAGGGCTACAGTCCACGGGGTCACAAAGAGTCAGACACTACTCAGCAACTAAACAACAGGGCTTACCCTGAAGATCTCTGTACTAATGCATACTCTAGTCTTAGCCAGAGAGTGTTTGTCTGTAGTCTCTAAAGTCCTTTTAGGGTACACCCAGAAATAATACAAAGCAGGGTAAAAAACATGTAGCACCTGCTGTAGATTAAGACCTCACCTTATATTTGTTGATGACTGCTTCTGACCTTCCAGATTCTGAATTCTGTATTAATTTCCTTCAAGACTAGATATTTGCCTTCCTGAATATATCACCAGTCCTCTTCAGAAGAGCCCTGCTTTCTTGCCCCTGAAGCCCAAAACATACATAGAGCCTATAAATTTATCTGATTCCATGGAGAGGCATAGATTCATGAGAACTGTTTCAGCTTCAGTGTAAACAAGAAAAAATGCTAATCCTGGGTCAATTGTGATATGAGAAGCAGTAGATTTAGACAAGAGAAGTTAAATCAAAACCAGTGCTGTCAAGATACAATCCCTAAAGAATTAGAGAGAAATAGTAGTTTATCTTCATATTATCCTGATATTTTGAGTTTGCTTTTGGAAATTCTGGAAATCAAGAAATATACTTAAGATATTTCTGTGTTGATACCCTGCTCCGAGTGTCTTTAGAAAAGTGAAAAAGTGAAGTCACTCAGTCATGTCCAACCCTTTGCAACCTCATGGACTGTAATCTACCAGGCTCCTCCATCCATGGGATTCTCCAGGCAAGAATACTGGAGTGGGTTGCCATTTCCTTCTCCAGGAGATCTTCCTGACCCAGGGATTGAACCCCGGTCATTGTAGGTAGATGCTCCATCTGAGCCACCAGGGAAATCCAAGTGTCTTTATTTGCTATCTATTCTGGCCACCTCATGTGAAGAGTTGACTCATTGGAAAAGACTCTGATGCTGGGAGGGATTGGGGGCAGGAGGAAAAGGGGACAACAGAGGATGAGATGGCTGGATGGCATCACTGACTCAATGGATGTAAGCCTGAGTGAACTCTGGGAGATGGTGATGGACAGGGAGGCCTGGCGTGCTGCGATTCATGGAGTCGCGAAGAGTCGGACACGACTGAGCGACTGAACTGAACTAAACTGATCTGATTCCTCTCTCAGTAAAATATACTTGTTCCCCAAAATAAGGTTTATATGCCCATGTGTCACTTCAAAATATGAGCAGGAGTATTTAGGCTGCTTTTGTCAGCACCGAAATGAAAGGAAGAAAATTATGACCATTACGCAGAGACCTAGTCTCTCTCCAAAATGAAATATTGGGGAATATAAGAGGAATTAAGGAATAATCAAGCATTGGTTTTAACCAAAAAGGATATATTCTATACAGTGATATAGAATACTGTCATACAAATTCAGGAACTTAGAATCTTCAGTGGTATATTTAACCATTCAAAATCTTTTGTCAAAAAAGGTAAAAGATAACTGTAAGTAATTTTGAGAAAAAATAGTTTTTACAAAAAATGGTAGCAAAATGGATGTGCCTGTAGTGTAAACAGTTGCTTCTTGATTCACTTTTTCTTAAAAATATTCTGATTAGGGCAGCTTAAAATTAATTCTCTTTCACTGATCTTGGCAGAGGATTTTTTGCAAGTAATTCTATTTAAATTACTACACAGAATTAATCCTTTTCATTCCTTAAGGCAAAAGGGAAACCAGAGAAAAACAAAGAATATAAACTGAGGTTGAGATAGTTACATTCAGTTCTTTCTTTCTTAATGGAAAAATTGAATGAGGTGTTTTTTTTATTATAAGTAAATCCGTCCTCTATTTTTATTTTGCTTCCTTCTAAAGGAATAAAAGTCATGTCTTACAAAGTAGTAGTAAAAACACTAGTTGTGTGTCTGAGTGAAAATATATGATCATTTACATAATACATGAAACTAAAATTTTTGTATCAACAAAAATGAAAGGTAACAGAAGAACATGGAGAAATTTTTCTCCTATTCTGAATTCAAAACAAAATCCTAAGTTGTGCCTATCTCTCTGAGTTTGGCAAAAACTAGCTCATACGATCATACGACGTTGTCAATAAGCTAATCGTTGAAGGTTTTTTTTATATGTTGTTTTTTCAATTCTAAGATACTTTAGAAAACAATTTTTAAAAATAAAAACAATGAGGGAGAAAAAAGAGTTTTCATGGTCCAAGATGGTGATTATCAAGGTGGAGGGAACAAGTCAGAAGGGATGAAGAAGAGGCAAATGCATTGTCTCTTTTTTAGAATATTTTTTGTTGGAGTATAAATGCCTTACAATGTTGTATTTGTTTCTGCTGAACAGCAAAGTGAATCAGCTATGTGTATACATATGTCCCTCCCTCTTGAACCTCCCACCCCCACCCCATCCCACTTCGCTAGGTCACCGCAGAGCACTGGGCTGAGCTTCCTGCGTTACGCAGCAGCTCCCCACTAGCTGTCTGTTTCGCACATGGCAGTGGGTATATGTCAGTGCTACTTTCCCAGTTCATCTCAGCCTCCCTTCCCCCTCTTTGCCTGCATGTCCATTCTCTAAGAGATATTAAGCAGCAACCAGAAGGCTATGACATGCTCTGCCTCTTTTTTTTTAGTATAAATTTATTTATTTTAATTGGAGGTTAATTACTTTACAATATTGTATTGGTTTTGCCACACATCAACATGTATCCGCCACAGGTATACACGTGTTCCCCATCCTGAACCCCCCTCCCTCCTCCTTCCCCATACCATCCCTCTGGGTTGTCTCAGTGCACCAGCCCCAAGTGTCCAGTATCATGCATCAAACCTGGACTGGAGATTCGTTTCATATATGATATTATACATGTTTCAATGCCATTCTCCCAAATCATCCCACCTTCTCCCTCTCCCACAGAGTCCAAAAGACTGTTCTATACATCTATGTCCCTTTTGCTGTCTTGCATATAGGGTTATCATTACCATCTTTCTAAATTTCATATACATGTGTAAGTATACTGTATTGGTGTTTTTCTTTCTGGCTTACTTCACTCTGCATAATAGGTTCCAGTTTCATCCACCTCATTAGAACTGATTCAAATGTATTATTTTCAATGGCTGCATAATACTCCATTGTGTATATGTACCACTGCTTTCTTTTCCATTCTTCTGCTGATAGACATCTAGGTTGCTTCCATGTCCTGGCTATTATAAACAGTGCTGCAATGAACATTGGGGTACATGTGTCTCTCAATTCTGATTTCCTCAATGTGTATGCCCAGCAGTAAGCCCAGGTCCAGATGGCTTCACAGCTAAATTCTACCAAAAATTTAGAGAAGAGCTAACACCTATCCTACTCAAACTCTTCCAGAAAATTTCAGAGGAAGGTAAACTTCCAAACTCATTCTATGTGGCCACCATCACCCTAATACCAAAACCTGACAAAGATGTTGCAAAAGAAGAAAACTACAGGCTAATATCACTGATGAACATAGATGCAAAAATCCTTTAAAAAATTCCAACAATCAGAATCCAACGACACATTAAAGAGATCATACACCATGACCAAGTGGGCTTTATCCCAGGGATGCAAGGATTCTTCAATATCCGCAAATCAATCAATGTAATACACCACATTAACCAATTGAAAAGTAAAAGCCATATGATTATCTCAACAGATGCAGAGAAAGCCTTTGATAAAACTCAACATCCATTTATGATAAAAACTCTCCAGAAAGCAGGAATAGAAGGAACATACCTCAACATAATAGAAGCTATATATGGCAAACCCACAGCAAACATTATCCTCAATGGTGAAAAATTGAAAGCATTTTCCCTAAAGTCAGGAACAAGACAAGGGTGCTCACTCTCACCACTACTACTCAGCATAGTTTTAGAAGTTTTGGCCACAGGAATCAGAGCAGAAAAAGAAATAAAAGGAATCCAAATTGGAAAAGAAGAAGTAAAACTTTCATTGTTTGCAGATGGCATGATCCTCTACATAGAAAATCCTAAATACTCGACCAGAAAATTACTAGAGATAATCAATGAATATAGTAAAGTTGCAGGATATAAAATCAACACACGGAAATCCCTTGCATTCCTATACACTAATAAGGAGAAAATAGAAATAGAAATTAAGGAAACAATTCCATTCACCATTGCAATGAAAAGAATAAAATACTTAGGGATGTATCTACCTAAAGAAACTAAAGACCTGTCTATCAAAAACTATAAAACACTTGTGAAAGAAATCAAAGAGGACACTAATAGATGGAGAAATATACCATGTTCATGGATCAGAAGAATCAATGTAGTGAAAATGAGTATACTACCCAAAGCAATTTATAGACTCAATGCTCTGCCTCTTTAAATTCACTCCTCGTACAAGTGGAACACACTTTACCTCTCCTGAAGGAATCCAATGCCAAAGTCTGTTCCAATTTCAGTATCCAGCTCAAAGTCCAGCATGTCTGCTTACATGCGTCTGGACAGGTCTGCAAAACTACAAAACAAATACGAATTACTTTCCCCCCTATTGTAGCTAATGGTGAGGTAGAAATAGGATTTCCCATTAGGAAAAGGGGAAAATTTTAAGTATTGATACATAGCCATCTCTGGTCTTTGCAATTATCCAAACTAGCTTTGCTGTCATAGTTAGCTTGGAAATTGCTATATATTTGGTTAAAGTTACTGCCTTGCTTTGGGTAACAGAAGTAGTGAGCTATTTTAACCCTGAGAGGCCTTACACTCTCAGTTTGCATTCCAGTTAAGAGACAGATACGGTTGAGTTTATCAGAGCAATATTTCCTCCATATCTGCTTGTTACCTGGCCAATTCTACCCTAAGTACATACCTCACTTCTAAAACCTATGATAGCAACAATAACAATAACAAAATTTTGAATTCTTATTTTCCCTAAAGCTTTGAGGATAAGCAGGCAGATAGACTGTGTTCCAAAACAGTCTGGGGGATGATGTTCCCAAATATTTATGTTGATGTAAAGGAGATCACCAGCTTTCTAAACTGCAATGATTTCTTGTTACATGGAAGCTTACACTAATCCAACACCACATGTTATTTACAGCATTCTATTTCTGATGAAAAAAAAAATTGAATTACTTAATCTTAGATTAAGTTACAAGTGACACAAAATCAAAAAAAATGGTGGACTAAACAAGGCAATAGTTTATTTCTCATTTGTGATGTATGGTTCAGGATTAATTGGATATTCCATAGGTTCCAGGACCCAGGCTTCTTCTATTTTGTTGCCATTGACTGCTAGTGCTCTAGATTTTGTTTATTGATATTTGGGGTACATTCTCACCCCTTATCACAATAGCCAGAGACAGATGACCACACTTTCCAGGCTTCCTAGTGGCTAGTCTTCCAGAAGTAATATTAATTGTACCAATAAGATGCACTTGTGGGAGGTTTGGAAAGTAGAAATTGGAAGAGGCTTTTTTTAGTAGTTGGATTCTGATCTTTTCTCTTTTTTTCTTTTTTCTGTTAATTTGAATTTTTTATTTTCAATTAGAATATAGCTGATTAACAATATTGTGATACTTTCAGGTGAATGGTGGATACATGTATCCATTCTCCCCCACACATGTATATATACATATACATATATACCTATACATATATAGGGGCTTCCCTGGTGGCTCAGTGGTAAAGAATCTGCCTGCAGTGCAGGAGCCTCAGGAGACACAAGTTCAATCCCTGGGTCAGGAAGATCTCCTGGAGAAGGGAATGACAACCCACTCCAGTATTCTTGCCTGGAGAATCCCATGGACAGAGGAGCCTGGCGGGCTACAGCCCAATAGGGTTGCAAAGAGTCGGATATGACTGATGTGACTTAGCATGCCCTCATGTATACATATATACATACATATATATTTTCCACCATTCATATACATGTATCCACTCTCCCTCAAATCCTCTTCCATCCAGGCTGCCACACAACATTAAGCAGAGTTCCCTGTGCTATCCAGTAGGTCCTTGCTGATTATCCATTTTAAATATAGCAGTGTGTATATGTCCATCCCCAAATCCCTAACTACCCCTTTCCCCATCCTTCCACCCAGTGACCATAAGCTTGTTCTCTATGTCTATGAGTCTCTTTCTGTTTTGAAAGGAAGTTCATTTGCATCATTTCTTTTTAGATTCTTCATATAAGGGATGCCATATGATATCTCTCCTTCCCAGGCAGAGGTTATTTCACAAGAGTGGATACAGTGGTGGCTCTCAAACAGTTTTCAAGAGATGTGAGTATTTGCAGAAGCCACATTCTAAAGACCACTCTAAAGACCACATCTGCCAAGGTGCTGGCAGAGCAGGACAGCAACAGCAGCAGTTGCCTGCCCTCCGCCTCAAAAGCACAAGGACATAAACTTAAAACCACCTGTCCTCTAACTTCACTCTGCCAATCCCCGTGCTCATTTTGTAAGCACTTAATTCACCGTGCTAAGTCCTTCTCTGGTTGGGAATAAAAAAAACCACCTGGGGGTGGTTTTTATTTCCTAGCCTGCATGCTGGCTGATACAACTAGTGTGTTGTCCTTATTACATGCTTGAAGCTGAAGCAGACTCAGTACTCCCACCTGTATATTGCCATCTGAAGAAAAGAAGGGAAGGTCAGGAAAGGGAAAGCAATTTCCTCTAAAGGGCATAACCTCAAAGTAGCACACATCACTTCCTCTAAGAAACATGAAACAGTCCAATGGCACATCAAGCTACAAAGCAGACCAGAAGGGCAAATGCCAGCAGGAAAACACTGGATCAGCTAAAACCTAGAAAAGTTAATTGATGAAAAGAAAAAGAGGAGAATTGGATACTGGAGCCAATTAGCAGTCTCCACCACAGATCTCCCCAACATACCACCTACTTTCAGCAATAAAGCCATTGTCATTTTAATTAAGGAAAGGAAACATACAGAAAAAAAGTAAACATAGTAAAAAAAAAAAAAATGCCAAGTTGCCAAGTGTCACCATTTCAGTAGTAGCCACCAAGACAAGAAATAGGAAAAGGTCGTTCTGTCATAAATTTAATTCTACCAATAAAAGTTGTTATTGAATTCCTTTCTTCTCATCCTAGTCCACTGAGATCTACCACAGCCTTCCTCACACACACTCACTCACATGCATTCAGTAAAGCAGTGCATTTCAGCTTTCTTCATTATGTTGGACCAGCTTCCTTTATGTCCCCAGAGCACTAAGTCACCAACGTCTTTGTTGTTTGAGTCACAAAATTTGGTGCCACGCACGTTCAGATATTTTATTTTCTTAAGAGAGTTTTATTATGACCGTTAGTCATGACCTTTATTATTTCCTTTTTGTGGCCTCTCTTTTCAAATTATTCTGTTCAAGAAAGTCAGACCCCAATTAGGAAAGATTTCTCTTTGCTTCAGAGAAGGTGGTGGCATTTTCAAAGCCCTTGACTTGGTGCTGTGAAGCGTTTGGACAGAGAGCAGAGCTTGAATCCTGTAATTATATGGCATTTGGAGCACAGATTATGGCAGGCGTGCAAGCAGGACCAAGTAATGAAAGAGTTGGCAAAACAGCTGAATTGTTACATAATCCATTGGTCAAAAAATAATCATTGATAGTACTAACAACAGGTCTTTAGGCAAACTAGAATTTCAGTTCTGGCTCAAAATAATTTTCCCAGTCAGAATTTCAAACACGTTTTCTATACGAGTTGCAATGTTTTATCCAGTCTTTTGGCTTTCAGTTCACCCAGAACATATATCATATAATTCTGTCCTGTTTCTTACCACAGAAAGGATGATGTTGTAGAACTGATATTGGAGAACTGAACTTTGCTCAGCCTTGCTTTCAAGAAAGGGTTTTACCTCTAGTGACTCTTGTCCCACATTTCTCATCAAGATCACTCCCCACTCCTAGAATAGTGCCTCGGCTTACCATCTGTAGAACTGAAATCACAGAACCTACTTCAAAAGGGGAGTCAAAAGGATTCGTTAGTTTATTTTTGTAAAACTCTTTACAACAAAGCTTGGAAAATATTGCATATTAAATCAATATCTGTTAAATATGAACAAACTACTTAAGAGAGAAAACTCTGGGTCCAAGTGAATGGCGCAGAGGACAGGGGTCCCTGTGCCGCACAGTGAACCACCCCCTGGAGAACATCCTCTGAGGCCTTCAGCTTGGTTTTCCGTCTTCCTTATCAGCAGCACAAGCATTCCGTTCCTTGGATAAGTTTCACTCATCAACCACTGCAGCAGCTATTCATATTTCTCTTGGGCCCAAACTGAGCACTCAAATGAACAAGATATTGTCTGCCAAGAGTATAAATCATTGATAGATTCTCAAAAGAATTTAGAAAACTGTATCAGTTCATTTTAAATAGAGGTTCACTTTTGTTCAACCCATTCTCGTATGGTGACACTTTCTTGTTCAAGTCCACTCTACGTAAAAGCCACACTCCTTGCAAAACATGGCCCCTTGATTCCCCCCTGACTTCTCTTATCAGGCTCCCCTTGCCCTTCCTGCCTCCGCCCACTTCTCCCATCCCACCCCTCACTAGACTCCTTCTGGTGTTTCACATACTGACTACACTCCCATCTCAAGAATTTTGCTTTTGCTCTTCCCTTTCCTAGAACTCTCTTGTTGTGCTCTCCAGAGCTGCATGGTAGATTCCCTCACCACAGCTTTGTTTACAATGAAGTTTGTCAAGCTGCCCTATGTAATATGGAACAAAACTATCCAAATCCCTGTTCATCTCCGGTACTCCTTATCGCACACTATACAACAGTTTTTTCTACAGCGATTATCAGCAGGCAAACTACCTATTTACTTGCTTATTTGTTCATTCTCTGAAGAGCCATTCTTACACCCTGCCATACAACAGGATGTAAGCTTCATGAGCACGGGAATTCTGGTCACTGGGGTATCCTATGCCAGAAACTAAAAGAAAGCCTGGTGCACTGTAGGTGGCCACACACATTTGTTGAATGAATAAACAGATAAATAAATAACTATGTAATTATCTGACTCATGTTTCTTTCCTTCTACTAACCGTGCCAGTTTTCCTAGTTTGGGCAGGAGACTGCAATACATAGGGCTTCCCAGATGGCTCAGTAGCAAGGAATCCGCCTGCAATGCAGGAGATGCTGGTGATGGGGGGTTGGTCCCTGAGTCCAGAGGAGGAAATGGCAACCCACTCCAGTATTCTTGCCTGGAAAAATTCATGGACAGAGGTGTCTGGCAGGCTATAATCGATACACAACCACTCCAATACTTAATAACTGAGCCAACGAATCTTGGTGAATACAGTCCTTCCCAGCACTGACCTGGTCACTGTGTCCAAGCTGGTCTCAGTCTCCAGTGTGTCCCAAGCTCATCTGACCTCTCTTTTTTATAATGAAGATTCTGATTCAATAAGCAGTTCTAATCACTCTGATAGAGGAGATATCGCCACTGCATTTTTATAAAGGCTGCATTATATGCTAAAAACATGTCTAAAAGAAGAATGTGTGCATTCTAAGTCACTTCAGTCATGTCTGACTCTGTGATACCATCGACCGTATCCTGCCAGGCTCCTCTGTCCATGATCTCTAGGCAAAAATACTGGAAAGAGTTTTCATGCCCTCCTCCAGGGGATTTTCCCCACCCAGGCATTGAAACTGCATCTCCTATGTCTCCTGCATTGGCAGGTAAGTTCATTACCACGAGTGCCATTTGGGAAGCCCAAACAAAGAATATTTAAAGGAAAAAAAAAGAAAGAAAGAAAAATACTTTACAATCTATTTGGGGAGGAAAGGGGGCATTGATTTTATCTTTGTATACTCAACTCTAGCACAGCATCTAGAAAAAGTATGCACTCTTTGACACCCCATAGGGATTCTCCAGGCAAGATAACTGGAGTGGGTTGCCATGCTTTCCTCCAAGGGATCTTCCTGACCCAGGGATCAAATGCTAGTCTCCTGTGTCTCCTGCATTGCAAGTGGATTCTTTACCCACTGAGCCATGTGGGAAGCTCCAGTACATCTCTGCCACTCTAGAAAGTCTCATCAAAATGTCTCTTCAAAAGAATGTCAGGATCAAAACCATTTGAAGGAAAATTCAAATGAGAGAGCAAAAGGGATGAGCTGCCACTGTTTACTTCACTCTATCCACTCCCCTAGGGACACACCAGCATGTTTTGAACTGTCAAAATGTAGTAACTGTAGTACTTTTAGATTAATTCGGTGTATCTGTTGATGACTGTTGTGATGAGCAAATGTTTCAAATGGAGAAATACAGGAAAGAAATACATTATAAATATTTTATTTCCATTGCTGTTTTCAGTTTGGCATTTTATTTATAAAATCTTAGTGGCAATAATCATCTATTTGGCAGATGCATTAGATACCATAAACACAAAACACTTCTTTACCAGACACTGCATCTAAATTATGCTGCAAATTAATTATGTTAGCAGTAAGAAAAGCCTTTTTTCTGAGCAAAGAGGAGCATCTATGGACATACTTTCTTTGAACTAACCATTTTATGCATATATACATAAGGGAATTAATGAAAACACCCTAGCCAAGGATTAATGGTGCTTAGTCATTATCAATACCTTTTGTTCCAAAGGTGGAAAAACATTTTACCAACAAATTTGTTAATCCAGAAAACTGTCTTTTAAGGGAGAATGACTTTGTTCCCCATCTAACAGAAGCAGAAATCAAAGTCTAAAGAGGATGAAATTTTGAGGAAAAGTCTCATAAATGTAAAAGCTTCTTAGGTTATGTGTGTTCTACCTTGGTATATGCATGTCACTGAACTTTACTACCTCTGTGGTTCGTTTTATAACGAGATACATTTACTGAAAAATGGTATTACTCAGATGAAAATACCAGTTCCTAAATCAAGTGGAGCCCTTGTTCAGCCAATATTTGTGTTGCTTCTCTCCATTTCTAGAATTAAACGCAAAAAATTCTCTTACTTTCAAGGAAACAAACTGAGCAAACTCTTCCAAGAAAAAATTTTTAGTTATACTCAAAACAACAGAGAACAGGTATTTACTCGAAATATCAGACATACATGCATCAGCTTTAAGTGTCTGAAAGACAGAAAGAGGCCACACAAAATCCTTTGTTAACAGAATGCATTTCTTTGTTAAAAAGCCCTTTGCCAATCTTCTAAACTGTGAATCCACTGTTTGGATGACAGTTCTTTCTCACAGCCATCTGCTCCTCTGAGCCAGTCCTGTGGGAAATAGTTTATACTAAATTTGTCACATCGCACCTTATTTCCAGGTCATCAGAGTGACTGAAGTAGAATTCCAACTCTTTTGCTTATTCCATCTAACGGAGATTAGCATACACCAGCAAATCAGCTTTGAAAGTTTGGGGACCACAATATGGCTGTTGTCTTTACAAGCATGTGTCCAAACCAAGCTGACCAAGACTTCTACTGTCATTCCCACCAACAGACGTCATTCCTGACAATAAAATCCTTTCCAATGGCCTATAGTTTTCTTTCTAGGACAACACTATGAGCAAGCTTTGGTGAACTCACTTATCTCTTCCATCTACAATAGGTGAATGGATTGAAAAAAAGAGAAAGTGTTTGGTTACATACATAATACTATTTAAGCTGTATTCATGAGAATTCTTTTGGTTACAAGTTACTGAAGCCCAGTGCAATGAAATACAAATTATATCTTCAGTCTCTGAATGAGCAAGACTCATGTTTTGTATAGAAAGACAGCTTATCTCAGATGTCGAACTCTGGACCAATTAGGTGTGCCAGGGAACAAGTGAGAATACAGCCGCTCTGAAGAGCACACCGTGGATGGAGAGATATAGTCAGGGACGTAGGGAGGTGCAGGAAAGCTAGGCAGTCAGTCCTGTAGGAGCCCATGATCTTTTCTTCTGTGATTTAACCTTTGAAACTGGCTATAAAGGAGTTCACTTCTGAAACAAGAAAGTGCAAAGCCTGATTCACAGTTCTGGCCATTTTAATAACTGCTGTGTAATCTAACTAATCAAATCAGTCAGTTGACAGTCTAAACATATCAGGATCAGCTCAGAATTCAGTACCTGCCTCTACAGTGCCAAACTGTCTTTCTCCTCCTCTAGATTTTGTTATACAGTGAAGTTATGCTCTAAAGTTCTTCTCTTTTCAATAATTGCATTCTTTTCTCTGTTGGACTGAATGTGGGATTACATCTCTTATTCAGTTTGAAACTGGTATATTCTGGATTCATGCTGCTGTGCTCAGTCACTTCAGTCATGTCCAACTCCTTGCCACCCTGTAAGACTGTAGCCCACTAGGCTCCTCTGTCCATGGGATTCACCAGGTATGGATACTGGAGCGGATTGTCATGTCCTCCTCCAGGTGATCTTCCTGACTCAGGGATCAAACCCCTGTCTCTTATGTCTCCTGCATTGGCAGGTGGGATCTTTACCACTAGCACCACCTGGGGGAAGCCTAATATTCTGAATTCATACACAGTCAAAAGATGGTATTTAAACTACAAAGATTACATTATTAATCTGATAGCTGAAGTTTTTGTCTAAAATATAAGTGAGCACTACATTTTAATGTGAGCTCTGTTCTGAGTCAATTTTAGTTTCAGAAAATAAATCATTTAATTCATCCAAATAAGCGATACACTTTGCTTCTTCAGTTCAGTTCAGTTGCTCAATCGTGTCCGACTCTTTGAGATACCATGGGCTGCAGCATGCCAGGCCTTCCTGTCCATCACCAACTCCCAGAGTTTACTCAAACTCGTGTCCATTGAGTCGGTGATGCCATCCAACCATCTCATCCTCTGTCATCCCCTTCTCCTCTCGCCTTCAATCTTTCCCAGCATCAGGGTCTTTTCAAATGAGTCAGGTCTCCGCATCAGGTGGCCAAAGTATTGGAGTTTTAGCTTTAACATCAGTCCTTCCAATGAATATTCAGGACTGATTTCCTTTAGGATGGACTGGTTGGATCTCCTTGCTGTCCAAGGGACTCTCAAGAGTCTTCTCCAACACCACGGTTTAAAAGCATCAGTTCTTCAGTGCTCAGCTTTCTTTATAGCCCAACTCTCACATCCATACATGACTACTGGAAACACCATAGCCTTGACTAGATGGACCTTCGTTGGCAAAGTAATGTCTCTACTTTTTAATATGCTGTCTAGGTTGGTCAAAACTTTTTCTCCAAGAAGTAACCATTTTTTTATTTCATGGCTGCATTCACCATCTGAAGCTTCTTACTTCTCACTTATTCATGTATCATTTCCAACTCTTCTACCAATAAGACATAATTGAGCAAATGCAATTTTTTATTATTTTAAATATATCTTAATATACTTAATATATAAATATAATTCTGTAATATATTTTATTGCAACACCATATTATATATTTATATATAATATTCATGAAATGTGTTATTAATATGTTAAATGATTTCCTAAAACAGTATGTTTTGGGGAAAATCTTGGTAAGGATCCATAATTAAGAATTAAAATGAAACTATACAGAAAATATGTTCTATAATATCACTATTCTTTTGCTTTTTATGTTCCTACTGAGATTAATTTCTCCATACCCCATTTATTCATCCTAACTTCAAAAAAGCCTGGAATCAGCACTATTACTTCATCATTCTGTATTTCCTTAAAGTTTCTCATAAGGGTCCATAACTCATTTTCATATATAATTCTGTTTTTACAAATACTTAATTTTTTTAATAGTATAGTTACTTTTTAAACAGACAAATCAAGCACCGAGAAACCTACACTCTAAAGCTAGCTCCACCTGTAACTCATTTTGTGGCACTGATCAAATCACTTAACCTCTTTAGAATCGTTTTAAAATAAAGATGTTAAACATTCCCTCATGCTTGAAGACTGCAATTATCAAATTTTATATTCACAAAATTCTACTCATCCTTAGAGACACTATTTAATTGATACACTACATAATAACTGGTAAAATTATTGAGAAACTCTTTCTGTAATACCATGCTTCTCCACACTCTAGAAAATGCTGTATCTTCTCTGAAAAATTCTGGAAAGAAACAGTTAATTTGAACATGCAGAAGCAGATATGAACCAAGAAGTATCACCACAGAAATAAATAGATCAGGAACCATCTTTTGTAAAGAGCTTAAGACTGACCACCTATCATCAATTTCCCGTAATTGCACTTTACCAAACATAAAACACCAATAATATTATTTTAAAAACTTAGTAGCCTTCCAAAAATGTATAAAACTAAGTAAACACACACACACACACACACACACACAAAACCTCCATAATGGCATAGATAAACTCACTGATGGTTACCAGTTATTGTTTACTCTGTAACACTTTGCTGAACATTTGACCTCTATGACCATATTTAGTTCTTAAACTTCCCCTTATAAGAGGTCGCTTGATTTTCTTTTTACAGAAGCTTGAAGTTAAAACTATTTTCCAAAGCTGTTAATGTTGGGAGTGGAGACTCAACACTATGTCTGTCAGATTCCAAGGCTCATGTTCTTATCACTTCTGCTATATTGTGTCACTTCACTTCGTAACAATGCATATTATTTGCAAATAGCATCCCCAAAGTACAGAAAAGACTACTTGGGTACATTTCTTTTGGCTTTTTAGAAACAGCAAACCTATATGCTGATTGATATATATTGCAAACTGCACCACAATACCAACAGAATACACAGACTCTATATTTAATTTTTGAATATCCAAAACATTCAGCAAATAATGAAAAAGACACCCATGAACTTACCACCTAAATTTATGAAACAAATGAAAATACGATATTTACTTCTGATTTTTCTTAAAGAAATGAGAATGAGTCATAGTTGTGGAAAAGTAATTTAGACAAAGGTTAAGTGTCTGCAGGTAAGTGTCAGTACTGAGTCAATTGCTTAAATTATCACATTCAGAATGTATCAGAAATGTGAAAAGTCTCTTCTCTGTTGTTTGTTTCCTTAACTGGGCTAAAAATCAATGTTGTGGGTTTTTTTCCACAAGTAAATTTCCATTTGATACCTATTTATTTCTGAAAATGGAATCACAAGAAAGTTCTACCTTTAGAAAGTTAAAATATCTGGTGCTTAGCTGGAAATATCTTTTCCTAGGATGTCTAGACTAATAAACATAGCATATTGTCTTATTGCCACAGGGTAAGTTGCTTACTGAGAAGGTAAATTCTTTTTCTATTTATGACAATATAAGTTGATGTTTAATTTGTTTGACGGATTCCTCATATCTTTCTCATGAAATTAGAATGGAGTTGAGGGCAGAAATTATGAGAGCCAGATTAATTAAATATCACCCAAAGTTTATAATATAAAATAAGTTTGGAGAAAAGAGTCCAGCTTTGTTATAGGAGGCTTTACATCATGTCATACTATGAAGATATTGACTGTATTGCCCATAAGTCATTTTATCACACTTTTGTATATGAACTACTCCACAGCCTTTTATAGATGTTTAATACTTGATTTTACATGTTTCTTGGTGACTTATTTAC
>SJYC01033715.1:0-20185 GCA_006408675.1 Madoqua kirkii | reverse complement strand
AGACATTGTAAAATACTGTGTATTGTTTTGTGTATATTCATAATTATGATCACATTATATGTTTCAGTTTGCAACTTGCTTTTCTCATTCAACACTATCCTTTTGAGAATTATCCATGTTGATACTTATAATAACATGTTTACTTTCCACTAGACTTCTACATTCTTGCCTTCAGTGATTTCTTGATGTCCTGATTTTATCTATTCAATATACTTTGTATAGTAAATTGAAAATCACTAATATGCTACTTAATCTCTGGGGACAGTAATGTTTAGCTTGAAAAAACACCCTCTTTAGAAGCAGCAAAATAGTTTTGCTCACCCAGTTTGCAAAAAGTTACTTTCTGGGTGTACCTTACTTGCTTGTAGAGATGAACTCTCCCATTTAATAACGACAAGCCACTAACAACAGCTGACTCAATTTGAATTATAAAGTAAAAATGTTTTTCCCTGTGAGCTAAAGTCCAGATGTTGAAAGTGAAAGTGAAGTTGCTCAGTCATGTCCAACTCTTTGCAACCCCAAGGACTGTAGCCTACCAGGCTCCTCTGTCCATGGGATTTTCCAGGCAATAGTACTGGAGTGGATCGCCATTTCCTTCTCCAGGGGATCTTCCCAATCCAGGGATCGAACCCAGGTCTCCTGCATTGTAGACAGATGTTTTACAGTGTCAGTTTGTGATAGTTGCATGTGAATTGGAAAGTAAGTCGTGAGGGTCAGCCACAGAGTTCTCAAAGAAGCAGAGGTACCAGAGGGGAAATATGAGAGAAAATATAAGATTAAGAGAAAAATGCATTTAAAGGAATTGATCAGGTTACCCTCTCTGATTGGAGTTCAGTATTGAAATTGTATTCATTTTGCCCTGAGTCACTTTCCCTTATCTACCACTGAGGCATCATTTTAGTTTGCTCAGTACTTCCTGTCCTTATCACTACAATCAACTGACCAAACAGTTAGTGAGGGTCAGCCACAGAGTTCTCAAAGAAGCAGAGGTACCAGAGGGGAAATATGAGAGAAAATATAAGATTAAGAGAAAAATGCATTTAAAGGAATTGATCAGGTTACCCTCTCTGATTGGAGTTCAGTATTGAAATTGTATTCATTTTGCCCTGAGTCACTTTCCCTTATCTACCACTGAGGCATCATTTTAGTTTGCTCAGTACTTCCTGTCCTTATCACTACAATCAACTGACCAAACAGTTCCAGCAGTCTCTTCAGTTCTCTCTCTTCTCCTTGAACTTCATAAAACTTCTTGCATCACAAATATGAAACACAATCAGCTTCTGTCATTTGTGTTTCTTATTTGCACAGGAAGTGCAGTCCAAACTAAAGTTGGCTTTGCTTTGTAATGGGGTTCCTTTAATAGCTTTTTTTTTTTTTTCACATAAAACAAATTCCATTCTGCCTATAATTTTCAGATTGCATCTTGCTTGAAGATGAGGTGGTTGATGTAAACAAAAGAATTCCATTTAAGTAAAGCGGTCTCATTCCTGGAGCCATATTGTCACTGACCAAAGATAAACAGCCAATGAACAGGAAAATTGAAATTAAGGAAATCATTCATTGCAGTGCCAATTTTACTGTGTAAGACTGTAAGATTAAAAAATCATTGTTTATTAGCCTACTGAAGTGCCTTGGTTTTTCTGAAAACTGTTACTCCTTGAAATTACTGACCTTAGCATAGAGTAGACACATTTACCAAATCAATAGCTCTCGTTTCCATATCGTTTTAATGATCTACGATAAGTTTTCAAATCACAATATTAATTGATCCTTAGAACCATCAGAGGACATAAGTTGAAAACAGTCTTAACAATTTATAGGGGAGTAAATTGTTTTTTAGGCAATCAGCCCTGAATATTCATCGGAAGGGCTGATGCTGAAACTGAACTCCAATACTTTGACCACCTAATGGTGGCCTGACTCTTTGGAAAAGACCTTGATGCTGGGAAGGACTGACGGCAGGAGAAGAAGGGGACAACAGGGGATGAGATGGTTGGATGGTTAAATGACTCAATGGACATGAACTTGAGCAAACACCAGGAGACAGTGAAGGACAGGGAAGGCTGGTGTGCTGCAGTCCATGGGGTCACAGAGTTGGACATGAGTTAGTGACTGACTAACAAATTATTTTTAATCATATCCAGATGACTGGCAGGTCCCAGAGCAAGTAGGAGAACAAGCAGTGGTAAACATCATAAAGGATCTTTTTAAAGATTTCATATCATTTGTTTCACCATCTGTTTTGGTTTGCTAGGGCTGTCAATATTTCACTTTAGGTTCTCTAGTTACTACCATAAAAAACTAAAAAGACACAGTAATGACTCACATTCCAGAGACTCTCAATAAATATTACTTAAATAAGTGAGTGAATAAATGAATTCATATAAGTGAACAGATGTTTTAATTGCTAAAAAAAAAAAAGCATTAAACACTATGCCTCTTTTTGAAGTTTCTAATAATTATTATTTGGCAAGTTCCTTAGTAAGAAAAATGTTTCCATTTATAAGGTGATTGGCATGTTACATTTTTTTCCCCTTGCTAGACTCCAGCAGTTCAAAAATATTTGATTTTTAGGTAAGCTTGTCCTATAGAATCAGCTACAAGCAAATCATTTTCCACCCAATTCATTCACATTTCCGAAGGAAATATTATCTCTCCTGGGCAAGCAATAAAACCAGCAGACAGTGCAACAGCAGCAGGAGACGCTCTTCAGAGATAATACGTGGTGTCTGATCAAGTGGTATCGCCAAACAAAGACAGATGGAAATTGATTAATTTTAGTACTATTCAATACATTATGGCAGTCTGATCACTGTAGATTTCACACAAATATTGCTCCTTTCTAAATTATCAATTATTCACATTAATTCAGTTTTAAGAGATAAATAGCAGGCTTTTGTTTTTCATTTTTTAAATTGCCTTATTCCTTAAATGCTAAACATTTAACACGTAAGGATTAAGGACAAATGTCTCAATTTTAGGTACTTGGACATTTATTAGTTGTTTTCGATACATCATTCTAATTCACACTATATATCTTCCAAGTGGATATTATTTTCCTGCTAAATATATAGGGGAATTAAGACTAAAAGACATTCTAAATCTGAACATCCAGTTATTTGGACCAAGGTTATCTCCATCCAAAGTCTATGGTCTTCTAAAAACATGGGCTGGTTCCACTTTTTCTGGCATATTATTGGTCAGCCTGTGGACCACGTGAGCACTCAGTGTTTTCTCACTTTCAGGATCATGAGTTCTCACTCGGTCCTACACTATTGAAATGAGGAAGTTCTCATTGTGGTTAGCATTCTCCACTAAAGAGGCCTGAGCCTCTGAGATCCAGGCAAAAGCTTCATGAGTTACTCCTGAAAGAAGACAAGCACCCATATACACATTTTCAATACCTGAAATCTATTCTTCCACAGGCAAGACTGAGATTAGCTGTTTAGGAACAAGTTCCATATATCCTCCCATTTCCTTCATCTCTACTCCTTCCTTGCCACTAAAAGCTGCAGCTGATACTTACTTAAACTGGATTTTATGCATTGTTAAGGAAAGCGGAAAGTCAAGTTGATTTGCCTGGACTTTCATGTTTGACACTTTGGAGTCATGACTCCTTTTGAGAACACAGAGGGCTATTAATCTTCTACCCCCTCCTTTAAACGTACATTCACAAATATTCAGACAACTTCAAATATAATTTCAAAGAGAGAGCTAAAGTAATCTCATTTTGCCTCAGATGGACTTTCTTTTCACACTTCTTAGAATCACCATGGATCTTAGATGTCAAGAAATAAGAAGAAATTAAATTTGGAGGGACATCACACACAACTGGAGAACTGTCCAGACAACTTGGGACTTTAGAACTCAATAAAAATTCATTTGTGGAGATACTTTAATGACAGATCATTAGAAAATGCTGAGTTTCCTTAGGGAAAGTCAAGTTCTTTTACAGCAAAATTATAATTCTCAGTACTTAATAGTCATGTGAAAAATAATGTCAAAATACTATTTCGATTGAATTTTTCACTTTCAACTGCTTTATATGGTGTTGTATGAAAACCTAAGTTGCAAGGTTTTAGATAAATATAATAAGCAAACGTGTTTGTATATTAAATAGCACTGTCAAAACATCAAAGTTCAGTATTTCTGAAAATGAAAGCACACATTAGGCTTTAGAAGTGTAGCTGCTAAGTTGCTTCAGTCGTGTCCAACTCTGTGCGACCCCATAGACAGCAGCCCACCAGGCTTCCGCATCCCTGGGATTCTCCAGGCAAGAACACTGGAGTGGGGTGACATTTCCTTCTCCAATGCATGAAAGTGAAAAGTGAAAGTGAAATTGCTCAGTCGTGTCCGACTCTTAGCAACCCCATGGACTGCAGCCCACCAAGCTCCCCTGTCCGTGGGATTTTCCAGGCAAGAGTCCTGGAGTGGGGTGCCATTGTCTTCTCCATAGAAGTGTAGAGACATCCACAAATAACATAGTCAAGAAGGTGGTTTCTTCACTTCTATAATGAATTGTAAAATAAAGTAAAAAATATAATTATCAGAAGTGACAAACCATTATGCCTACATTTGAATATAAAATTTACTTCAAGATCATTTATTCTTAAATGAACAGACAGTTCTCTAGTCAAAGTAAATAATTCTGGTAAGGCATCATATTTCTTGAAAATATCGTAGAAGAAATAATATACTACAGAGATACACTTGGGGATTTAAGCTTTATGACTGTGTGCATGCTCAGTCACACGCACAGGCTCCTCTATCCATGGGATTCTCCAGGCAAGAATACTGGCATGGGTTGCCATTCCCTTCTCTAGAGGATCTTCCCGACCCAAGGACTGAATCCAAGTCTCCTGCATTGTAGGCAGATTCTTTCCATCTGCACCACCAGGGAAACCCCTTTAAACTTCATAAAACATCTTAAATGATTGCGCATGCAGATCCTTACTCATGAGAAGTTTTTAACTGCTTTTTGCAGCTCAACCCTCTCTAAAAAGAGTCACTAGAGATGGTTATAAGTAGGATTACACTCAACATGAATTACACATGAAAGAAAGACTACCAGGGGTGAACTGCATTAGTAAAGAACCGAAAGATAAGGCAGAGGAATGGATCACTTGGCAAGCAATGTCATCACATACAGATCTGTTATTTGTGGAATCGATTTCCCCAGACTTTGGAGAGCCTTGTGCTGTGTATCAGCATTCATTCGTTTAGGTTCTAGCTCTTCCATAAAAATGTGATCCTTTCATTTCATCGGAACAAACAACCTTCTCTTTAAAAAATAGTTTATTAGCCCATGATGCCAAAGTAGTCTACTGCTTTAGCTCCATAGGTTTTTTTTCAGACAAGGTACATGCCCTCGGGAAAGCAGATAGCGATAGTGACAGTCACTCAGTCGTGTCCGACTGTTTGCGACCCCATGGACTATACAGTCCGTGGAATTCTCCAGGCCAGAACATTGGAGTGGGTAGCCTTTCCCTTCTCCAGGGGATCTTCCCAACCCAGGTCTCCTGCATTTCAGGCAGGTTCTTTACCAGCTGAGCCACAAGGAAAGCCCCAGGAAAGCAGAAATGGACTAGAATTATAAGAATATCTATGTTCAAATCAAGTGATATGTTAATCTCTCTGAAAAGAGAGAAAGAGACACAAAGGAAAACTCTCAAGATGGCCTCTCTGAAAGAAGACTCAGCATCTGAAGTTTGGAGTGTATCTCCAGACTTGGGAGTCTAGTGGCCCTAAAGCACAGAAGTTTTAAAGTGGCACAGAAGTTGTCAACCCATCCACCAATTGGCAATATAGGCTGGAATATCACACAACCCACTCTTCTTGGTCCTATTCAAGGCTCACTGAGCATCCTTCTGATCATAATTTGCCCTTTTGAGAAAACTGGCCACAGGCAGAAAATGTATTGACCTGCAAACATTTTTGGATCCTCGCCACATATTCAGTTCTCGATGTAAATTAATAGATTGGCTTTCTGGTTTTTATTCATCAATCTCTATTAGTTTGTTCTGTGTAAGTCAGCTCCCTGAGGCAAATTTGTACCTGATCTATTGACAAATTACATTTTTAAGCTTGTGTGATATTTTTAAGCCAGGGAGCTTGACCTGTGTGCTTTTTCCATTCAAGAAGGCAATTGCCCTAGTTGTTTTATATCCAATCTGCTATTTCTTCAGTTTCCTGTCTTTATAGCTTTGACTAAGGATATATCTTTACATATGCTTCTGGGCGCACAGCTTCACAAGCAATGTGATGAAGCCAGTGTTAGCATTCAGGCTACGGATGTTGCTGCTGTCAGGATGGACAGCTGGGATACAGTGGGAAGCGCTTGCCAGTTGCCGTCAGCTACATTCTGCTTCCTTCATTTATCCTAGAATGTGATGCTATTAATACTATTTTCTGTGATACGAAAAACATCAGGAAGCACTTACTTAAACTACTCCACTGCTCAATCATTTAATCAATCCACATTATTATCATCAAATAATAAACAAATCATGACCTTCAAGTCTTGTCATAAGTTTTTCTTTTTCCACTTATCTTGTTATGTTTGTTATATTTGCATACTCAGTTATGTCCAACTCTTTGCAATCCTCTGATTCTTCGGGCAAGAATACAGGAGTGGATTGACATTTCCTTCTCTGGGGGATCTTCCAACCCAGGGGTCAAGCTTGAGCCTCATGTTTCCTGCATTGGCAGGTGGATTCTTTACCATCAGTGCCACCTGGGAAGCTCTTCTTTTTCTCTCTTGTCAAAACTTAACCACATCTCTTCATCCTTGTTGGTTAAGTCCATCTATCATCTAGTAGGTTCCTTCTCTCCCTAACACTCATCCTGATGACAACCATAAATAGCCACTCTGCTGAGACCACTAACTTTGAGAAGCTCTCCTTAATGAACCTAAACCAGAGGCAAATTGGCACCACAAATAGCCAATTTGATTGTCTGATGTACAGCAAAATTTGTTCTCCAACCCTTCTATAGTAGCTTATATAAGCACACCCTACCTATTCAAAAACCCATATCTTTCATGTTCCCTTGCAGTTACGTGTGGCACTTCAAAGTTGAAGCTAAAGCCATACTTTACTTCCTGAAAATTAAGCACACCCTGGGGATATCACTGTCCCCCAACTTTACAAAAATTCAGATATTTTTAAAATTCAAGTTTTTTCTTCAAAATATAGCTGTACTTTTCCTAAGTAAACTGGTAAAAGTGCTTAGTCACTCAGTTGTGTCCAACTCTTTGCAAACCCGTTGAGTGCAGTCCACCAGGCTCTTCTCGGCTTCTCCAGTGGCTCAGAAGGTACTTTTCCATACCTCATTAAATCTTAAAGTTGTTCCTTGTAATTTGACTGCATGAACCCTTTGCCTACACTGCATGCAAGCATGCATGCTAAGTTGCATCAGTTGTGTCCAGCTCTTTGTCATCCTATGGACTACAGCCCACCAGGCTCCTCTGTCCATGTGATTTTCCAGGCAAGAATACTGGCATAGGGTGTCATGCCCTCCTTCAGGGGATCTTCCTGACCCAGGGATCAAACCCACATCTCTTGTCTTCTGTATTGGTAGGTGGGTTCTTTATCACTAGCACCACCTGGGAAGCCTTTCAGCTACATTATCTCATTTCAAAGTACAAAAATTGTTTTCTAGTGAATAGTGGCAAGAATTGTGAAGTGTCTGAGATTTTACTCTACATTCAGGTTAACGAATTAGCCTGATGCAGTGTCAAAGATCCTGGCAGAAAACATGAGATTCCTGGCTCAGAAACAAAGAACTTTATTAGTCTTGGCATAGCAAGCAGCATGAGGTTCATGTTCACATTAGTTCTTAGATCCCCAAGATCTCAAGGACAATATGGAGGGGTCCAGGTCTATGCTGTGTACACCGTGGGTTTCTGTCATTGAATTTAGGAAACTCCTAATCTTTTACAATGAGCTGGCAGCAAACCCACACTTAGCCCCAGGAGAAGACATTAACTTTGTTTTACAGGAGAGGAGGCAAATCCTCCCTTGCTAGAGAAGGAGATAGTCTCTCTCACAGGCTGTCTGTTAGACATCCTTGAAAAGAATTGGAAAGTAAGAAGGTTTCAGTGATTCTGCTCTCAACAGTTACAGATGCATGGAGAATTGTCACCTAAAAAAAAAAAAATGACAATGGTCAGACTTTAGCATAGGCTTTATGAAGAAAGGACTGAAAACTTTAGATTGAAGTAACTTCTATACCCTTCCTCCTCTTCACCTATCCCCTGCCCAGGACCAAAGAAAGAGCAAGGGTAGTATTAATGACATTTAAGAGAAAACAAACTGTTTGCACAGTCAAAGTGGATAGAAACATCAGGAAATTATCGAGCGAACTTGGGTTAAGAAGTCAGCTACATGTGCTCTGAAAGATGAACTCCAGTCCATTATGCAGCAGTCCTGTCCTTCATGCCTCAGTCTCTGGAAGTGCAGAGGACAAGGATTTGAAAGTGGTACTGGGAATAAGAGGGTCTGTCCAAACACTTGAATAGGGCTGGATGGTGAAAGATATGGGTAGGTAACCAACTTGGGCACCCAGAGAAACAAATTATTTCAAAAGAGGACTCTGATTTCTTGCCTTTCTGTGATTTTTTTTTCCTTTTTATGCTCTTCTCTTTTCTCCTCCTCTAGCTTATCCACAAGTTGACAGCACTCACTACACAACCAGTATGATTTTAAATGGTATGAATCTGAACTTAATACAACTTGTCAGAAAGGTAAATTCCAGCATTGTCTTTCTTTCATAGAAGAGGAAAATGAGGCATTAAAAAAATTTAGTATCTTCTCCAAGATCACACAGCTAAGTACACTGCAGAGTCAGCATTTAAATGTAGAAAGTCTGATGCCAAAGCCCATGCTCACAACTACAGGACATCATTTCTCAGTTTTAGAACCCCATTGCCAACAAAGGTCCGTCTAGTCAAGGCTATGGTTCTTCCTGCAGTCATGTATGGCTGTGAGAGTTGGACTGTGAAGAAAGCTGAGCACCGAAGAACTGATGCTTTTGAACTGTGTTGTTGGAGAAGACTCTTGAGAGTCCCTTGGACTGCAAGGAGATCCAACCAGTCCATTCTAAAGGAAATCAGTCCTGGGTGTTCATTGGAAGGACTGATGCTGAAGCTGAAACTCCAGTACTTTGGCCACCTGATGCAAAGAGTTGACTCATTGGAAAAGACCCTGATGCTGGGAGGGACTGGGGGCAGGAGAAGAATGAGATGACAGAGGATGAGATGGCTGGATGGCATCACTGACTCGATGGATGTGAGTCTGAGTGAACTCTGGGAGTTGGCGATGGACAGGGAGGCCTGGCGTGCTGCAATTCATGGGGTCACAAAGAGTCGGACACGACTGAGCGACTGAACTGAACTGAACTGTGATATTCTCATAGCTTTCTCCATGCCCAAAGAATAATATACAAAGACAGAGATACCCATGTAGGAATTTACGAAACTTGGGATGCTTGTTTCCCAAAACTGGAGTTATTATGCCATCTTATTTATGTTTTCTTTCTCTTCTTATTTAAAAATCTCCCAAAGTTAACTGACAAGATCCAATCTACACTTCCTAATGAAATATGATATTCACTGCAAGAATGTATCATAATCTATATAATCATTACTCTACTTATGTGCATCCACCTTGTTTCCAGTTTGTTTCTCTTACAAATATCCCAGCAGAAACTGCTTTTACATACATCTTTATAGACATGCTTTTATTTCTTTGGGCACAATTCCCAGGAGTAAGTCTGCTAATTAAAGAATATGTGTGTCCAATGCAGGACACACAAGAAATGCCGGTTAAATCCTTGGCTCGGAAAGATCCACTGGAGGAGGCATGGCAAACCGCTCCATATTCTTGCCTGGAGAATCCCATGGACAGAGGAGCCTGGAGGAACACAGTCCACAGGGTCACAATTGTCGAACACAACTGAAACGGCTTTTCGCACACGCACGCATCTCTGTATTAGGTAGACAATGCCAGATCAAGTTCTGAGTCTCGTTTCATCAATAAGACACAAGAGTACACTGTGTCCACATCTCCATCAGGGTATATGTAACTGCTTCTTTTAAATGCAACACTCTGATGGTTTAAAGTGATTTCTCACTATTTAATTTGCATTTACCACGTGGTGAACTTCAAATTCTTAACAAATGTAACTGACCATTTGGATCTGTTCTTCTACACCTTCAAATCTTTTTTGTTCACTGTTGACAGGGGATTTTTAAAACTAGGCTTAAATTGTTACTCTGCACATTTTTAATAGGGTTAGTTTTTTAATAGGAGTTTTAAAATAAGATTCTTTCAATAAAGAGCCCTATTTATTATGAAGACTTCTTTATGTAGATATTAGATTATTTTCTTCTAAATGGATAGCCAACTTGCTAGAATCTTTTAAGTAAACTGTGATTTTCCTATAAAATTAAATTTTTGTCACATGTTAAATTGTCCTGCTTGGTGGGATATATTTTGGACACTATTTCACTTCTGTGGTCTATCTGTACTTTTTGTGCCAAATAACACTGCAATCAACAGTTATTTAAAGACTAAATGAGACGATAAAGGAAATAAGCTGCAATTTTTACGAACCAATGAAAATAAAGAAAAAGAGAAAACAGAGTAGCATATATAATAAAGCAAAATCAGATAGAAGTCTGTTGTCAGACTAAATGTGAGAGTTTCTCTCTTTCAAGCTTTGCTGCTATTGTCTCCAGTGTGGCTAACACAAACCAGCAAATCACTTGGAGAGTAACATTAAGTATTTAACTATTTTATATCATTAACAGTTGATCATTTTTTTTACAGAAACATGGTTTATCATGGCTACTTTGATGTATTTTTTTTAAATCAACATTACAGTAAAGCAAAATTTTTTTAGACTGAAGATACTGAACTGATGTCATTATTTCTATTAAATGCCCACAAAGATTTTGTAGTTGACGTTATGTTAACTAAAGAATGGGATTCCCCTGTAACTTAGATGGTAAAGACTGCCTGAAATATAGGAGACCTGGGTTTGATCCCTGGGTGAGGAAAATCCCTTGGAGAAGGGAATGCCAACCCACTCCAGTATTCTTGCCTGCAGAATCCGTGGACAGAGGAGCCTGGCAGGCTACAGTCCATGGGGTCACAAAGAGTCAGACACTTCTAAGCAACTAACACTACTACTGCTACTACCTAAAGAATATTGGCAGGTGACTGTCAACTAAGTGACAGCGGATAAGATTTTTTTATGACATTATTTAGTCTGAAGAATATTGGTGGGTAAAAATCAAATAAGTGGCAGCTGTTCAGGGTATCATTTTGATACCGTCCCAGCAGCTTTAACAAAGGGATGTTTTCAACTAGTCAGAAAAAATGATTCAGCCACTAAACATGTTTTTTTTCTTGCTGTGTTGTTCCCTGTTGGATAACTTACATTCTGCATATGGCAATCACTTTGAATGTGTGAAATACTGTGGCATAAGAACTATTTTTTCCATCCTTGTGGATTTGAGATGGTTTTGTCACCACCATCACCATTGCTATTATTTTAGTGGTACTATCTTGGAACAATATTTGTTAAAGGTAAAGTTACACAAGAAACAAAGAAAATAATTCTTATAGAAATCAAGTATATTAGCTCACCTATTTTCACCCTATAACATCTTGGTAATGTCAGCTTTATTTGAGTAAAACTTTTCAGAAAGTTCATTTTCTCAAGTATATGCACAATTTGTTTAGTAAAATGGTTCATTAACAATATGAGAAAAGTAGAACAATAGGCATTTCTGTCATTTCTCAGCATCTAGTCCTGATTTCAGTTGGAGATTAAATTGCCTGATGCCCTCACTTTAATAATTGCTGAGGCTGGTGTTTATGAGGCTATCATGAAGAACGCTTCAAACTTTCAAGGGAATGTCATTTAAAAGACAGAAAATTAGATGTTGATATGCCTAAGTAACTGCTAATAATTAATTGAAATGAGTTTCAATTAGTGAGTTCTTTAATATCCCACCCCTTTCCTAAAAATGTTAATAGTTAGTCAATAGGCATTATTTTGAGCACTGTAGTTTTAATACGCATACAAATAATGATCCTAGTCTATGTTTAGTTCTAAAAAAAATAATCAAAAGCATCTACTTCATGCAGAGGCGAAGCTATACTTCTATCACCCTAATGGTGTGAAAATGTAATGATGTTTTCCTACAAAGGAAATTCTCTTTCCTTTGATGTTTGAGTTTGGCTTCCATTACCTAAGTAGACTGAGAAGAAACACATTACCCACACTATCAAAGATACCGTGGCTGAGCTGCTGACAAGCATATACTTAATTGCAGGATTTAAAATGATGGGTCTGCTTTTGATTTTCATAGTGACAACTCTTTACTAAAATAATAAAAGCAGTACTACCAAAATTAGCAGATGCAACATCTTATTACTTCATAGAGGTATCCATAGAAAAAAGAAGTAGAAACCCTAAGGATGTTCAGTCTAAAGTATGAATCACTCACTGTATGTTGTCATTTTTGTCAGTTTACCTTACTCTGAAACATTCAACTTGACATAAATATCTTAAACCTGCTTACACAAGGATAAAACTTCCATTTTTCCTAGAAAGGTAAAATATAATCTAAATGATTACAGACTGAATGTATAAGATATTTTAATAGATGTTTTACTTTTTCAATTCAGTTCAACTAGGATATTCCAAATTAAAAGGCATTCGTAAAAATCAGGCATGTCAAACATGGAGAGAGAGGGATAAATGATATATCATGGTGTGAAAACAAGAGTAACCCATCTTGAAAGATCTTTGTGAGAATGAAGAATTATTTGCAATGCTAAAGAATTATTTTCAGATTACTTTGCAAATAACACATTGCAAAGTACCTACTTCCAAAAAGTATTGTATTGTGTATCAGCTTCATAGACAAGAACAAAATATAAAAAATAAAAATCTTGAGGTTTAATATTTTATGGAAGCAGGGTGGGAGAAATAAAAGAAGAAGGATAGAGTAAGAGAGAGAGAATGAGGGAGAGATGAAGAGCTGTGTGGTGCAGAGGATAAGAAGGCTTGGTTGAGGCGGTGGGTAACCTGCCTCAGTGGAAGCTGTTTGAGCTCCTCTAAATGTTTTCATCCCAGGGATGTGTTAGTGTTTGTGACAATGATGCCTATCAGACCTTTCAGTCAGTGATCAAAATAGAACTCTTTGTCAAATAAATTGAATAAGCCATTACAGGAGCTCAGGTGGACGGATATATTCAGTGTGACAGTGCATATTAGAATTCTGGGCATCCTAAATGAATTCTGACTATGGAAGCCCACATTGTATGAATTCTGATTAGGTGGTGGGCAGGAACAGAGAACATTCATCAACTCCTGTACTTACACTGTACATTGGATCCTCAGAAGATGGAGATATTGGTCTGATTTGAAGTTTGAGTGGTCCTGCTGAGAACACAGCAGATAAGCATAGCCAAAATTTCCAGACTGCCCTTTTCTTGTAGAGACATAAACCTCTCAGAATCATTTAAATTCAATGAGGCTCATCAAAATAAAACCAATCCATTCAGTGGAATAGCTACCCTCCAGCTGGACATGTTAGTTACACCATGGCCCAAATCTCTTCCTATTAGTACTTAAGATATTAGATAAGGAGATCAAACCAGTCAATCCTAAAGGAAATCAATCCTGAATATTCATTGGAAGGACTGATGCTGAAGCTGAAGTTGCAATACTTTGGCCATATGCTGTAAAGAGCTGACTCATTGGAAAAGACCCTGATGCTGGAAAAGATTGAGGGCAGGAGGAGAAGGGGGAGACAGAGAATGACATGGATAGATGGCATCACTGACGCAATTCACATCACTTTGAGCAAACTCAGAGAGATAGGGAAGGACAGGGAAGCCTGGCATGCTGCAATTCATGGTCACAGAGAGTCAGACATGACTTGATGGCTGAACAGCAACAAGATACTGAATATGTTGTTAATATATATGGTTGTAAGAACAAAGTTCTGGTATGCACCAGAAAGGTATCCTTTAAGCAACATACAGAATTAAATGACCCATCATCTTCCACACTGATATCATCCTAGACCCCTAAATAAACCAATAGTTCCCACTGGCTAGCCCTATGGATTTACTGGAAATGTCCATTTCTTTCTTCATGGATATCAGTGATGGCTAGTTAACTGGCAATTTTTTCCCAAGTAATAAACATTAAGCAAAGTATCTAAAAATATGGCCTAATGAATATTTGGACTTATGTCAGAGCAGTTGGAGAATTTTACCATGTGTTTTCTTCATCACCTAGTCTACTTTCAAAGTCAACTGTGTACTCGCACAATTTGTCCCCAAAATCAGGGTATTACTCTTCTGCTTCAAAACACACACTAGTCAATTTTCCTCCATTATCTTCTCTGATTTCTAGTGGGAAAAAAAATCCTTGTTCATGAGGTTGACACTGTACAACATATCATTTCATCAGATCCAAATGCAAGAAGTACAAAAGACTCCAAGTGAGAAATCTCAAATAAGAGAAAATTGAGAGACTCCCTTATGAGTAAAAGAAGCATATACCCCCTCTCTGTATATTAAGAGAAGATTTATACATATGGAGAAGAATGTACAGTTACATTAGTGATAAGTGCAGAAGCAAAGAAAATGCTCAAAATCCTTTAAGCTAATCTTCCACAGTATGTGAACCAAGAACTTCTAGATGTACAAGCTGAATTTAGAAAAGGCAGAGGAACCAGAGATCAAATTGCCAACATCCACTGGATCATAGAAAAAGCAAGAGAATTCCAAGAAAACATCTACTTTTGCTTCACTGACTATGCTAAAGCCTTCAACTGTGTGATTACAATAAACTATGGAAAATTCTTAAAGAGTCTTAAAGAGATCTGAATATCAGACCACTTTACTTGCCTCCTGAGAAATCTGTATGCAGGTCAAGAAGCAACAGTTAGGTCCTTTCAGGAGGACTTCACAAGACTGGACGACAGAAGGGAAGCACACGGAGAAGAAAACATCTACTTTTGCTTCACTGACTATGCTAAAGCCTTCAACTGTGTGATTACAATAAACTATGGAAAATTCTTAAAGAGTCTTAAAGAGATCTGAATATCAGACCACTTTACTTGCCTCCTGAGAAATCTGTATGCAGGTCAAGAAGCAACAGTTAGGTCCTTTCAGGAGGACTTCACAAGACTGGACGACAGAAGGGAAGCACACGGAGACTGTCCCCTCTGCTGCGACACCCTCCCATTCTCCTTAGGGACTCAGGGACCTCCCAGTCATTGCTTGGGGTCAGATTGCGAACTGTGGCTTTGGATGCATGTTTGCCTACACCAACCAGTGATAAGACCGTCTTGGATTTCACAAGGATCAGACTTGTGCAGAGAAGAGTCTGTCGTGAGAGCCTTAATTGATTGGATCTGGCTGGCTGCCAAGAAAGCAAGAGAAGCATGAGAGGTATTACCACTGAAAGACTTAGCAGAGATCAAGCCCTGAGCCTTTGCAATGGGAGCAATGACTCCAAGACCCTAGACTATCAAAGAACTAACCCTAGGGGGTACCAAATAGTGAGAACTCGCACAAAGGAAACCACTGTAATAAAAGACCCAGCATCCCCCAACCACTAATAGCACCTGGTGCAGAATGCCTCATCTAAACAACAAACAAAACAAAAATACAAACCCAGTCACCAGCATACAGGATTACCACTTCACTCAGCCTTGCCCATCAGAGGAAAAACAAACAAACATACAAACAAAAAATTAGCACAAATCTCACCTTATATGAAGCTTACACAAACCACTGGACCAAACTTAAAGGGAAGAAACCAAAAGGAAGAAAGAATTCAAGCTTGAAGCTTGGGACAGGAGAACTCAACACAATAAATTTTTAAAAATAATAATAATGAAAAAGCAGAGAAATATTACACAAACGAAGGAACAAACTAGAAACACAGAAGTCCAAACAAATAAAAGGAAATAAGCAAACTACCTGAAAAAGAATTCAGAATAATGATTGTAAAGATGATCAAAAACCTGGAAAGCAAAATGGAGAAAATGCAAGAATCAATTAACAAAGACCTGAATTAAAGAATAAACATGCAGAGACACACAACACAATTACTGAAGTTAAAAATACTCTAGAAGGAATCAATACCAGAATATCTGAACACCACTGCAATATTGTAAAGTAATTAGCCTCCAATTAAAATAAATAATTTTTTAAAAAAAGAAAGCAAAAGATTGTGTAAAAACAGAAGAGTAAGAGTTTACTATGTGGCCCATCATAGATAAGTGATTTAAAAAGCTAGAAATGACATGATTTTTTAATGCAAGCCCAGAGAATTCATCTGAACAAAACTAACATGCAACTATGCCAGAAAAGTGCATGTATATGAGGTCAGGAAGATCCCCTGGAGAAGGAAATGGCAACCCACTCCAGTATTCTTGCCTGGAAAATTTTATGGACAGAGGAAACAATCAGGTCCATGGTGTTGCAAAGAGTTAGACAACTGAGCGCTATCCACACACAGGATGAAGTCAGATGTGGTTAGTGAAAGTGAGCTAAATCGACATCTTCTAAGTTATTTGTTATTTGGCAAAATAATAGCAAACATTAAAATATTTTAAAGTTGAATGTATTTACTTATAGAGATCAGGAAATGGTAAGGGGGAACAGTGAGAGAGTGTTGTCATTCATAGCAAGCTCAACTTTAAGTTATTTTTTACATATCTTCCTTATAAAATTATTTTTACATTTCAAAAAGCATGCCCTTCCAATAGTCCTTAGAAACTCAAAATATCCAGATGGTTTATTTAGCCTTGATTCTGTCCCTATGTCTTCAGAGTAAATCAAAACAAAACTTTGAAAAATAGTCTTTTAGCATTACATTGAACTGATTCATGATCTGATCTTCATAATATTTTTCTAGACTTCACAACTAGAAATAAATTTACATGTGCCAAAACATTTAGCGTGTTTGATTTTCATGCTTTCCTTTCTGTCATAACATTAATTGAAAAATATGGATGCTAAAATCGCAAAACTTTCTTTTCCATTATTTTTGACACTCGTTATGTTTTTATTCATAGCCCCAACTTCCCACCTCTTCAGTGTAGTATGGAACAGCAGAAGCTATTGAGAGCTGTGGAGTAAGCCAGAACTGAAATATTAACTCACTTGCTAATTCCAATCACATTAATTGCCTTACATTCAGTATTTAATGCAGTTGTTGTATCTATGCCTTGTCCTTTTCTGTCATTCACTCATTTAGTCATTGAAGCCCAAGAACTGTGATAATCACTAGAGAATTTCCATGTATTAGCTCCTCAAATAGATTTTTGTTCCTATTAGGTGAAGATCATGTGCTACATTTGCTCAGAACTCCTTCATACAGTGCACAGCCTATAATAAATACATAATACCTCCTTAAAAAATAAACATTCTCTTCTGTCATTTGGATTTGGACCTCACTGGACAGCAAACTCAGGGGGTAGTGATGGACAGAGAAGTCTGGCATGCTGCAGTTCATGGGGTCTCAAAGAGTTGGATACAACTTAGCCACTGAACAACAACAGCTTGTTATATAATTTAAAAATTAAGATATAATATTTATCATTCAGTCACTAAGTCATGTCCAACTCTCTGTAACCCCATGGGCTACAGCACACCAGGCTTCCCTGTCCTTCACCATCTCCTGGAGTTTGCCCAAACTCATGCCCATTGAGTCGGTGATGCTATCCAAACATTTTATCCTCTGTCTCATCCTTCTCCAACAGAGACTGCTTCGTGTGACTTTATTTTCTTAAGTAACAGTTCTACCAGTCAGATTCAGAGTTAGTGACCATTTCAAATATCCCACGTGGATCAAACCCATTTGCCATACATAAGTAACAACTCTAGTATTTTAGAAAGCTATGAAAAGTCACAAGTAAAATATTCTTCCTGTCACCATTTATTAAATTATGCCAGGGTTGATAGATTGCCACAGTTACCATTTAAAATATTAACTAACCTTCAAACTGTCCTTAAAGGACCATTTATACACACCAGCCAAACCATATACAAAGTTAAACAAACGTAAGTAACAAAGCTGAGCTACATATTCAAACAGAATTTGAAATATAATATAAAATATTAATTCAATGTGGCAAACAAAGTAAATTTGAGAGGCTGCATAATAGGAGCTTCTATAGGCATGATGTATCTGGAAAGAGGACAATTCAGAAATGAAAATGTTCTCATGGCTGATGGATGTTCCCAACACTTTCTTTTCCTTATATTCGGTTGTACAAAATGAACAGCTTATCAGATAACACTATGTTGGTGTCAAATCATTAAGTTCTCTCTATATTTTTTTCCAAATATATGTGATTCAACAAATTTTGGTCATCAAACAGTGGAAACAGTATTAGACTTTATTTGGGGGGACTCCAAAATCATTACAGATAGTGATTGCAGCCATTAAATTAATAGATGCTTACTCCTTGGAAGAAAAGTTATGACCAACCTAGACAGCATATTCAAAAGCAGAGATATTACTTTGCCAACAAAGGTCCGTCCAGTCAAGGCTATGGTTTTTCCAGTGGTCATGTATGGATGTCAGAGTTTGACTGTGAAGAAAGCTGAGCACTGAAGAATTGATGCTTTTGAACTGTGGTGTTGGAGAAGACTCTTGACAGTCCCTTGGACTACAAGGAGATCCAACCAGTCCATTCTGAAGGAGATCAGCCCTGGGTGTTCTTTGGAAGGAATGATGCTAAAGCTGAAACTCCAGTACTTTGCCCACCTCATGTGATGCTGGGAGGGATTGGGGGCAGGAGGAGAAGGGGACGACAGAGGATGAGATGGCTGGATGACATCACTGACTCAATGGAAGTGAGTCTGAGTGAACTCTGGGAGATGGTGATGGCCAGGGAGGCGTGGCCTGCTGCGATTCATGGGGTCGCAAAGAGTCAGACATGACTGAGCAACTGAACTGAACTGAACTGAGGATCCAAAACAACTAAACCAAGAAGGATCTCACTGACTTCTTAAATAAGAAGAATGTAAAAATGTAAAAATAAAAGAGCTAAGTTGAGGCAAGGGTTAGGTCTCACACCTGAATAAGGACAAAGACCTACTTAAAGCTTTAGAGAAGTCAGTAACCTGGCTATCAAAACTTTATAAATTAATTTCCATTTACTTTATCTGGGTGGTTGTCTTTCATCTTCACTGCCAATGAAACTTGACATTTCATTCCTAAAAAAAAAAAAAAAACTTATGAGGCATAATGTGGTCACAATTGCTTCATAAGCAATTATTATGAACAATATTCTGAGCCAGGCAGGGTAAGAAGGCAAATATCTATAAAACACAGATCTCCTAACAGTGCACAACATACAGGAGACTATAAGACAAATTTCTGGAAGGCTAACAAGAAGCATAATAGAAAATCATAGAAAGCCTCAGAAAGTCTGTCCAGGAGCTTCGACCAATGTTGAAACTTGGAATTCATAAACTGAATTTTCCTGGGACTTATATCTTAGTTAATTCATATATTCAAAATACTTTTTTCTTGTAAAACAGCTATATTTTGATTAGATACATCAGAACACTTGAAAAAAGAATGTGACAAACTAAAATTAGAAGAAAAAAGACTATCTTATTTTTACATCTTATTTTTCCTTACATATTATAAAATATATGTAACTTTGATGTATTCTGTGAAATAATACCTTAAAAATACCATGATATTTTACTTAACTTGGGTGAAAAATAATAATTGATTTACCAAAAAAGGGTAAAAATCATAATTGATAAAATGAACATCAGTTCAGTTCAGTCACTCAGTCGTGTCCGACTCTTTGCAACCCAATGAACAAGCCTCAGGCACACCAGGCCTCCCTGTCCATCACCAGCTCCCTGAGTCCACCCAAACCCATGTCCATCGAGTCGGTGACTCCATCCAACCATCTCATCCTCTGTCGTCCCCTTTTCCTACTTCTTTGCAATTCAAAAATCCCTAAAATTTGTTATTCTAATAAATCACTGCATCAAGATGAACATACAATAGAGGTTATACCTCTGAGAGTTTATTTTGGAAAATAGGTTGGTCAAGTATTATGATATTCAAACATTTGAAAGGTTTTTCTTTTCCCTGAATAACATACTATTTGGCA
>SJYC01033714.1:0-29553 GCA_006408675.1 Madoqua kirkii | reverse complement strand
TATACTTGACATTAAAGATGATTTTTCAGTTTTTAAGGAAAAAGAATTTATTCAATAAACGAACTTGAGACAACTGTTTAGCTATTTGGAAAAATGAAGTGCAAATTTCTCCTTTATTTTACTCATCAAAATTAAAACCGAGTACATCAAAGAATTATTTAAATTAAAAATATTAAATGCAAAATGTATTTGTCATTTTGGTGTAGAGTAGGCATTTGTAACTAGGAAACAAAATCAAGAAGTCATTGGAAAGTAACTTCCCCGTTGGTCCAGTGGCCAAGACCCTGTGCCCCCAATGCAAGGGGCACAGGTTCAATCCTTGGTCAGAGAACTGGATCCCACATGCCACAACTAAAAGGTCCTGAACACTACAACAAAGATTATAGATCTGTGTGCCCCAATGAAGACCCACACAGCATAATACATAAATAAAATAAAGACTTTTTTTTTAAAGAAGCTATGGTGAGAATGGATTGATAAATTTGGATAAATTCAACATTTGAGTATAGTAATAAAAATATTCTAAAGTCAAATGACAAACTACAGAATATTTTTTAATGCATGATAAAAATTGCTATTTTTAATTTAAAAATTTATAAAAATGAGTAAGAATTGATAAGTAATCCAACTTTTAAAAAAAATAGGAATTACAGAAGAAAAGGCAATGCCCAAGTAGAAATAAGGAGGTCATAAAAATAAGTTTGCTCTTATTTCTGATTTTAAAAAGCAGATGAAATTATAATGAGATGCTGTTTCTTTTTTTTTTTCCTTAGAAAAGCTTATTCAGTTTTTTTATTTTTCATGAGTCACTTTCACCAATGTATAATTTTCTAGGAAAATATCCATTTTGTCCAGACTTTCAAATGTACTGTCATAAAGTTGCTGCAGGCATTCTATCATCTCTGTTCTTGTTTAGTCTTTCGTGACTGTTGTTGATATTCCACGCAAATAGAGACCAAAAGAAAGCAGAAGTAGCAATACTCAGATCAGATAAAATAGACTTTAAAACAAAGGCTGTGAAAAGAGACAAAGAAGGACATTACATAATGATCAAAGGATCAATCCAAGAAGAAGATACAACAATTATAAATATATATGCACCCAACATAGGAGCACCGCAATATGCAAGACAAACGCTAACAAGCAGGAAAGGAGATGCTGTTTCCTATCCACCCTATTGGCTTCCCAGGTGACTCAGTGGTAAAGAATCCATCTGCCAATGCAGAGAGACATGGATTCAATGGCTGGGTGGGGAGATCCCCTGGAGGAGGAAATGACAGCGCACTCCAGTATTCTTGCCTGAGAAATCCCAAGGACAGAGGAATTTTGCAGGCTACAGTCCAGGAGGTTGAAAGAGTTGGACATGACTAGCACCCATCCCACCCCATCTATCCAATTAACTAATTCAAAATTTATCTTATACCCTGTTGTAACGGGAAGTATGAGGAAAAATGAATAAATTGGTAAAATAGCTTTGGAAAAGAATTTGACAGTGTCTCTCAAAGCTGTATGGCAAAACCAATACAATATTGTAAAGTACTTAGCTTCTAATTAAAATAAATAAATTTAAATTAAAAAATAATAAAAATTGCATTTGTACCTGAAACAAAAACAAAACACATCAACTCAATGGACATGAATTTGAACAAACTGCAGGAGATAGTGGAGGACAGAGGAGGCTAGTTCACAGGGTCAAACAGGGTCAGACACAACTTATCCCCAAAACAGCAACAACTCAAAACTGGAAATACATATACTTTTTTGACCCAACAATTCTGCAGCTAGGAAATTACCTTATAAAAATGTTAACACAAGTACTCCAAGATACATAAAAGGGTATTTTTCACTGCAAAATAAAATAACTAGTAACTATAAATTATTTAAAGGTCACTGATGAAAGACAGGTTATATAAATGAGACTATATATATTGGAAATCAAAGTCAGCATTTGCAAGAATAGTATATATTAACTTATACTCAAATATTTTAGTGAAAAATAGAAAGTGCAGAACTATGGCAATATTTGAATATACATTTTGCAAATCTCCTGCATTGCAGGCAGATTCTTTATAATCTGAGCCACCAGAACAGTAATTTTAAATTATTACAAATATTAGAGGAGAAGGCAATGGCAACCCACTCCAGTACTCTTGCCTGGAAAATCCCGTGGATGGAGGAGCCTGGTAGGCTGCAGTCCATGGGATCACTAAGAGTCGGACACGACTGAGAGACTTCACTTTCACTTTTCACTTGCATGCATTGGAGAAGGAAATGGCAACCCACTCCAGTGTTCTTGCCTGGAAATCCCAGGGACGGCGGAGCCTGGTGGGATGCCGTGCATGGGGTCGCACAGAGTCAGACACGACTGAAGCGACTTAGCAGCAGCAGCAGCAGCATACATGTACATATATTTTAATTTTCTGGAAAAATCACGAGAAATTGTTCACAGTAGTTCATAAACTGATTTCATGGAAATATGGTCCACTTTTTTTCTCTTTTCTATTAAAAAAAATATGATTTTTAAGTCATTTTCTTTCTGTTACACAAATTCATGATAACAGGTATTGGTAAGGATGTAGATAAAATGCACCCTGATACATTACGGAAGGCATGTGCTCAGTCGCTCAGCCATGCACAACTCTTTTGTGACCCCAGGGACTGTAGCCTGTCAGGCTCCTCTGTCTATGGGATTTCCCAGGCAAGAATCCTCAAGTGGGGTGCCATTTCCTTCTCCAGGGGATCTTCCCAACCCAGAGATCAAACTCTCATCTCTTGCATTAGCAGGTGAGTTCTTTACCACTGAGCCACCAGGGAAGTCCACTTGAGGCTTTTACATAATTATAATTTAATGTGGGTTCAAATTGTCAAGACACAGTGCCTATTTTCAAGGTGCATATAAAATCTAGATGGAAAACAAACAAATACAAAGGTAACTATTTTACAGGCAAGACAGAGGACAGATGCCACTAGAGCAATGGAAACAGCTAACTTGTTAGTTTTAAGGAATATTGTGTTCTGCTGGGCAAGAGGCCAGAGAAAAGAGCAAGAAATAACTGTGCAGGATGAAGCAACTCTAAGCCTTTGAATAATTTTCAATCTTCTCTCCCCTTTGAAGCTTTACTAAGCTTTGGGGATAATTGATGTGGTGATGTTCTTTTCTTGTCTGGAAAAATGTACAGGGCTATTATCCTAATCAACAAGAACTAAGAGACATGCAGATTTCCTAGGCAGAAAGTTACTTGCAGATGTCTCATATAACTCAATGCATCACATTATAACTCCAACATAAACTTCTAAAATAAAAAAGATTCAATAAATATGGCTAGTCATGCCATCTAAATTTTACAGTTCACTAAAAAAAGTTGACAAGACATGAACAAGTTTCTCTATATTTTCACCACCTGTAGGTTAAAAAATGAAAGTGAAAGTCACTCAGTCATGTCCCATGACTATATATGTGACCCCATGGTCTATAAAGTCCATGGAATTCTCCAGGCCAGAATACTGGAGTTGGTAGCCTTTTTCTTCTCCAGGGGATCTTCCCAACCCAGGGATCAAGCCCAGGTCTCCCGCATTGCAGGCAGATTCTTTACCAGCTGCACCACCAAGGAAGCCCAGGTTAAAAAATATCCTCGCCAATTTTTATTGCTACACAGTAGAAATTTTCAAGAAGTTATTTTCCTCAACTCTATTAATCACATATCATCTGGAATTTTTCTAAAAAATTTTTCTATTCACCTGCCTCTAAGACTTTCTATCACTGAGGGAGGTGGGAAGTGGGATCAGGATGGGGAACACATGTACACCCGTGGCAGATTCATGTCAATCTATGGCAAAACCAATACAATATTGTAAAGTAAAAATAAATAAATAAATAAGACTGAGATTAAAACAAAAAATGAGAAAGGAAATTCAAATGAAATATCCAAATGAGGAAGAGATTTACTTACCTTACATCATTGTCAGCTATAATATTCCCTTTTCTCTACCTAACTCTAACTTGAATTTCTACTCTTTCTGAGAATTTTCAGATTATGAGAAAGAAAATTCAATAAATAAGGCACATTTTTCCCCAGGTCCTAGTGTACACAAGATTTTGTGTGCACCTCCCAAAAGTGGGGTCTCTGTTTTCCCTAGTCCTATGGAAGCCTACAGCCAAATCCTGCTGGCAGTAAGGGACATTTTAAACAATTGCTCTATTCATATTTTAATACTTTCTTTTAAAATGATATTTGAAATCAGAAAATACACCAGTCTTAAACCATTCACTAGAGGAATTAGAATACACAGAAGAATACAAAAATACACAGAAAAACGATACAAAAAAAGGTTTTAATGACGCAGATAATCATGATGCTGTGGTCACTCAACTAGAGAATGATATCCTGAAGTCTGAAGTCAAGTGGGCCATAGGAAGCATTATTATGCACAAGACCAGTGGAGTTGATGGAATTCCAGGTGAGCTATTTCAAATCCTAAAAGATGATGCTGTTAAAATGCTGCACTCAATATGTCAGCAAATTTGGAAAACTCAGCAGTGGCCACAGGACTGGAAAAGGTCAGTTTTCGTTCCAATCTCAAAGAAAGGCAATGCCAAAGAATGCTCAAACTGCCACACAATCGCACTCATTTCACATGCTAGTAAGATTATGTTCAACATCCTTCAAGCTAGGCTTCAGTGGTATGTGAACTGAGAACTTCCACATGTACAAGCTGGTTTAGAAAAGGCAGAGAAATCAGAGATCAAATTGTCAACATTCATTGGATCATAGAGAAAGCATAGAAATTCCAGAAAAAACATCTACTTCTGCTTCATTGATTACACTAAAGCCTTTGACTGTGTAGATCACCAAAAACTGTGGAAAATTCTGAAAGAGATGGGAATACTAGACCACCTTACTTGCCTCCTGAGAAACATATATGCAGGTCAAGAAGCAACAGTTAGAACTGGACTTTAAACAATGTACTGGTTCAAAATTGGGAGAGGAGTACGTCAAGGCTGTATATTGTCACCTGCTTATTTAACTTATATGCAAGTACATCATGAGAAATATCAGAGTGAATTACTCACAAGCTGGAATCAAGATTGCCAGGAGAAATATCAACAACCTCAGACATGCAGATGATATCACTCTAGTGGCAGAAGGTAAAGAGGAACTAAAGAACCTCTTGATAAGGGTGAAAGAGAATGAAAAAGCTGGCTTAAAACTCAACACTCAAAAAAACTAAGATATGGTCTCTGGTGCCATCATTTCACGGCAAATAGATGGGGGGAAAGTGGAAGCAGTGAGATTTTTTTTTTTCTTGAGCTCTGAAATCACTGCAGCCATGAAATTAAAAGACGCTTGCCCTGTGGAAGGAAAGCTATGACCAACCTAGACAGCATATTAAAAAAGCAGAGACATTACTTTGTCGACAAAGGTCCATATAGCCAAAGCTATGGTTTTTCCAGTAGTCATGTATGGATGTGAGAGTTGGGCCAGAAAGAAGGCTGAGCACTGAAGAACTGATGCTTTTGAACTGTAGTGTTGGAGAAGACTCTTGAGAGTCTCTTGCATTGCAAGGAAATCAGACCAGTCAATCCTAAAGGAAATCAATCCTGAATATTCATTGGAAGGATTGATGCTGAAGCTCAGTCTCCAATATTTTGGTCACATGAACAAACTCACTGAAAAGAATTTGATGAGAGGAAACATTGAAGACAAAAGGAGAAGAGGTCTAGAGAGGATGAGATGGTTAGATTACATCACTGTCAATGGACATGAATCTGAGCAAACTCCAGGAGATAGTAAAGGACAGGGAAACCTGGCATGCTGCAGTCTATGGGGTCACAAAGAGCCAGACATTACTTAACAGCTGAACAACAAGAAGAATTAGAAAAATATACTACAGATTCCCCAAAGTGGAGGAAAAAACATAACTCTCGAATCCAATTCTTCTGTTCCTTTTCCATTTGACCTGTGTAAATAAGAGCTGCTGCTGCTGCTGCTGCTAAGTCCCTTCAGTCGTGTCCGACCCTGTGCGACCCCATAGACAGCAGCCCACCAGGCTCCTCCGTTCCTGGGATTCTCCAGGCAAGAACACTGGAGTGGGTTGCCATTTCCTTCTCCAATGCATGAAAGTGAAAAGTGAAAGTGAAGTCGCTCAGTTGTGTCCAACTCTTAGCGACCCCATGGACTGCAGCCCACCAGGCTCCTCCATCCATGAGATTTTCCAGGCAAGCATACTGGAGTGGGTTGCCATTGCCTTCTCCAAAATAAGAGCTAGTTAGGGAGAAATACTTAAAACCAGAGACTAAAAATGCTTCTCTTGAAGTCCTTGTTACTGTTGTTTTTAGTCACTAAGTCATGTCAAACTCTTTGTGACCGCATGGACTCTAGCATGCTAGGCTCCCCCGTCCTCCACTGTCTCTCAGAGTTTGATCAGATTCATGTCCACTGAGATGGTGATGCTTTCTAACCATCTCATCCTCTGCTGGTCCCTTCTCCTTTTGCCTTCCCAGCATCAGGGTCTAAAGTCATTACCGGTGGCCAAAAGGCAGATTTCTCATCTGCTGTTTCCTTTGGTAAAGAGGTCAAGCTAGGTTTTTGTTTCCATAATTGGGAGAGGAAAAAAAAATCATGCATCTGTCTGTAGTGTCAACATTCTTTGAGGCTGGCTCACTTAATTATACTTTGGGTTATGTTTCCCTTCACTTTCTAGCCCTAGGCCTCCCAAGGGCAAGAGGATTATCCCAATATTTACACAAATCAGTAGTGCTAAATCTTGCCCAAACAAAGATTTAGAGGGATTTAATAGTCATTTCTTAAGACTCTGGGTCTTTGGAAGTTCTTCAATTCTAGAAAACTGAGTTGTAAATAACAACATTTAAGATGGCATTAATGAACATGTATTTCGCTGATTATTAATATGGCCATGACAGAGCATCTATTTCTCTCTCAGAAAAAGGTTAATCTCATTGGCAAAGCAGCCTAAGAATGGCTCCCAACTTTATATTCCTAAGTATATTAGACAGATATTGTGTGTATTAGACAACAAAGGCTTACAGTCAGGTTTAAGGGCAAAGGATATGGTAATGATTTACTAAAACAACCAAAAATATTGTCTTCCTTAATAGCACACCATTAGAATAACTAACTGCTAATTAATTAACCTGGCTTCCCAGATGGTGCTAACTGTAAAAAAAAAACCTGCCTGCCAATGTAGGAGACGCGGATTCGATTCCTGGGTTGGGAAGATCCCCTGGAGGAGTAAATGTCTACCCAGTCCAATATTCTTGCCTTGAAAATTCCATGGACAGAGGAGCCTGGCATACTATAGCCCATGAGGTCACAAAGAGTCAAACACAACTGCAGCTACTTAGCACACATAGAACAATTAAGACCACACTTTTTAAATTATATCTAAAAATATGTAGAAGAAAGAATTCATTCCTAAACTCATTTGATATGTTACTTCCCAAAGGATTTTCATCACTAAACTAAACACAGGTGTTAAATCATAAATCAGAACCTGCTGTTTTGGATTTTACTCTTTAACTTCCCGTCCCACTATCTCTACTGGATTTGTCCGAAGTCAGTGCTCTCTGTGTGGCCTGTACAGAGCCTGATTTCTCCTTCCCCACAGCATGCTCACTAATCAGTCTACTTTGGTCATCTTCCTTAAATATTCCCTGTCCAATCATGCTTGTTATGAGTACTTCTAACAAGTCCTCTCTTTCCTGTCCCATTACTTTATAATCAATCCTGAGAAGATTCCCCAAACACGACTTCACCTGTTCTCAAGGCCTCAGATGCATTCTTGCACACTAGCTATTTCACATACCATAATAATAGTTCATTAAAAATTTAAGAAACCATTCTTGAGTTTTCTAAAATATTACACATATTATGTGGTAAAGAACAAAAATGAATAAGACAGAGCACTTGTCCTCAAAGAGATTAGCATTCATACATAAAATAAAATCAAAAGAGTAATTTTAAAACAAAATTTAAAGTATAGTAATGTGTGTTATTTACAAGAAGGATCAAAGAGAACGTGGCAATTAATGCAGTGAGGCGAGGAAGATAATGTGATGCGGAGAGAAAGAGAGTGCTATGGATGATGAGTCTAGAAAAGAAGATTGGACCCTGCCCTAAACAATGCTGTATATGCAAGAGGGGCTATCAGATGCAAGTTACCGCACAAGTTACCTGTTTTAAAAAGATCGTTCTAAAGGAGATATGAGGAATGGGGAATAAACTAAAAGAGAGACTAGAGTCAAACGCTAGCTAGGCAAGAGAAAAGTAAAGCTATCACAGAGTTGATGACAACATGACTTGCAGTTTTGATATGATATCATCAGAGTAGATCAAGTCTGTGAGTTGTCATTCTATTTAGGTCTTAAAAAAAATAACAGGTGGTTGGTCTTTTATTTCTTTTCTTCCTAATTCAAGAGGGCCTTGGTGCTATATTAAATATCCAAGAAGCGCCATCTCTTACCAGTGATGGCTCTCCTTGGCTATAAAGCTCCTTTTGGAATTGGCTAAAACTCCCTCCAACTAGAGATTTATTTGTATTAAAAGTATAAATATAAGGACTTCCCTGGTGGTCCAGTGGTTAAGACTCTATGCTTCTAAAGCAAACAGCACAGGTTTGAGTTGGGGCACTAAGTTCCTACATACTGTGCAGCAAAAAAAAAAAAAAAAGTTTAAATATAAAAAATTAATATTAGAAAAATTTTAATATATGCAGTCCTGGTAAGATTAGAGGGCTATCAGTAATTCATGACAGAGTAGCTCAAACAGACTGCCTCCTCATTAATATACCAGGGGATATTGTTTGGGAACATTCTTAGGGGGAAGAAATTATCAAACGACAAAAACAGAGGAAGAACATACTCCAGCAAGAACCGGCCTGGATGACCTACTAAAGGGTATTTGGGGGCTCCAAAAGAGTAGTTTGAGGAAACTGAGGACTCGAGCGGTGAGGGTAGGGCCATTCTTAGCAGGGTGCAACCTCAGTGTAATCATACACCTCCTCCATCAGTGTTCATTGTAAACTGATTCTCTCTTCATGAACAAGAACATCAAGAGCAGTCTCGAAGGGAGAAAGTTGCAGCATCAGTAGAAAATCTATGATAAAGTGGAGTGAGCTCTGTCTTCATGGTTGAAGAAGAAATGCTGACATTTTTTGTACAAATAGATTGCAGAGTAACCTTTTTTGTTGTTGTTTTTTAAGCAATAGATGGCAGAATCATCTTTTCTCTACACTGGACAATATCCTGGAGTCTCTTCTGAGCATAAATAGTGATGGATCCAGGGAAATGGTCACAATTCACAATTGCCCAAGACTGACTCAGAATAAAGTTATCAAAACTAAATTCACAATATTTCTAGAGTCCAGCTCTGAGCGTCACTGATTTAAGATTTTCAGTTTTAAGAATTCAGAAACTTTTACATATAATCACAGCAAAAAAAAAAAAAAAAAAAAAAAATATGTAGAAGAAAGAATTCATTCCTAAACACATTTGATATGTTACTTCCCAAAGGATTTTCATCACTAAACTAAACACAGGTGTTAAATCATAAATCAGAACCTGCTGTTTTGGATTTTACTCTTTAACTTCCCGTCCCACTATCTCTACTGGATTTGTCCGAAGTCAGTGCTCTCTGTGTGGCCTGCACAGAGCCTGATTTCTCCTTCCCCACAGCATGCTCACTAATCAGTCTACTTTGGTCATCTTCCTTAAATATTCCCTGTCCAATCATGCTTGTTATGAGTACTTCTAACAAGTCCTCTCTTTCCTGTCCCATTACTTTATAATCAATCCTGAGAAGATTCCCCAAACACGACTTCACCTGTTCTCAAGGCCTCAGATGCATTCTTGCACACTAGCTATTTCACATACCATAATAATAGTTCATTAAAAATTTAAGAAACCATTCTTGAGTTTTCTAAAATATTACACATATTATGTGGTAAAGAACAAAAATGAATAAGACAGAGCACTTGTCCTCAAAGAGATTAGCATTCATACATAAAATAAAATCAAAAGAGTAATTTTAAAACAAAATTTAAAGTATAGTGATGTGTGTTATTTACAAGAAGGATCAAAGAGAACGTGGCAATTAATGCAGTGAGGCGAGGAAGATAATGTGATGCGGAGAGAAAGAGAGTGCTATGGATGATGAGTCTAGAAAAGAAGATTGGACCCTGCCCTAAACAATGCTGTATATGCAAGAGGGGCTATCAGATGCAAGTTACCGCACAAGTTACCTGTTTTAAAAAGATCGTTCTAAAGGAGATATGAGGAATGGGGAATAAACTAAAAGAGAGACTAGAGTCAAACGCTAGCTAGGCAAGAGAAAAGTAAAGCTATCACGGAGTTGATGACAACATGACTTGCAGTTTTGATATGATATCATCAGAGTAGATCAAGTCTGTGAGTTGTCATTCTATTTAGGTCTTAAAAAAAATAACAGGTGGTTGGTCTTTTATTTCTTTTCTTCCTAATTCAAGAGGGCCTTGGTGCTATATTAAATATCCAAGAAGCGCCATCTCTTACCAGTGATGGCTCTCCTTGGCTATAAAGCTCCTTTTGGAATTGGCTAAAAGTCCCTCCAACTAGAGATTTATTTGTATTAAAAGTATAAATATAAGGACTTCCCTGGTGGTCCAGTGGTTAAGACTCTATGCTTCTAAAGCAAACAGCACAGGTTTGAGTTGGGGCACTAAGTTCCTACATACTGTGCAGCAAAAAAAAAAAAAAAAGTTTAAATATAAAAAATTAATATTAGAAAAATTTTAATATATGCAGTCCTGGTAAGATTAGAGGGCTATCAGTAATTCATGACAGAGTAGCTCAAACAGACTGCCTCCTCATTAATATACCAGGGGATATTGTTTGGGAACATTCTTAGGGGGAAGAAATTATCAAACGACAAAAACAGAGGAAGAACATACTCCAGCAAGAACCGGCCTGGATGACCTACTAAAGGGTATTTGGGGGCTCCAAAAGAGTAGTTTGAGGAAACTGAGGACTCGAGCGGTGAGGGTAGGGCCATTCTTAGCAGGGTGCAACCTCAGTGTAATCATACACCTCCTCCATCAGTGTTCATTGTAAACTGATTCTCTCTTCATGAACAAGAACATCAAGAGCAGTCTCGAAGGGAGAAAGTTGCAGCATCAGTAGAAAATCTATGATAAGTGGAGTGAGCTCTGTCTTCATGGTTGAAGAAGAAATGCTGACATTTTTTGTACAAATAGATTGCAGAGTAACCTTTTTTGTTGTTGTTTTTTAAGCAATAGATGGCAGAATCATCTTTTCTCTACACTGGACAATATCCTGGAGTCTCTTCTGAGCATAAATAGTGATGGATCCAGGGAAATGGTCACAATTCACAATTGCCCAAGACTGACTCAGAATAAAGTTATCAAAACTAAATTCACAATATTTCTAGAGTCCAGCTCTGAGCGTCACTGATTTAAGATTTTCAGTTTTAAGAATTCAGAAACTTTTACATATAATCACAGCAAAAAAAAAAAAAAAAAACTGGCTATTGTGCTTCTCCAGAGAATCTCCTAAAATGTTTTTATTTTCCCTATAGCTGATTCATGTTGGTGTTTGACAGAAACCAACAAAATTCTGTAAAGCAATTCTTCTTCAATTTAAAAATAAATAATTTTTAAGTAAAAATAAAAAAACTTTTTGAGCTGCAATCAGTAACTATTTCCATACAATTATCAATCTCGTAATTGACACTTTGAACTGTAGTATGGGAGAAGACTCTTGAGAGTCCCTTGAACTGTAAGGAGATCAAACCAGACAATCAAGGAAATCAGTCCTGAATATTCAATAGAAGGACTGATGCTGAGGCTGAAGTTCCAATACTTTGGCCACCTGATTCAAAGAGCTGGCTCATTAGAAAAGACCTTGATGCTGGGAAAAATTGAAGGCAGGAGGATAAGGGGATGACAGAGGATGAGATGGTTGGATGACATCACTGATTTAATGGACATGAGTTTGAGCAAGCTCCAGGAGATGGTAAAGGACAGGTAGGCCTGGTGTGCTGCAGTCCATGGGGTCACAAACAGTCAGACATGACTGAGAGGCTGAACAGCAACAACAGTCAATCTCATTGGCTACAGAATCATTATCAAGGGTTCAGGGCATCAGTATAAGTTATTAAAATCTCTAAACTATTTACGTGTATGGAATTTCTCTACCTATTTTCTCTCTTTATTTAAATGATCGCAGAAGTCTAAAGACTCATGAAGGAAGCTTTCGGACAAAAGTCACAAACTATTTATTATGGGAGGGGTGATTAAAGTATGTGCTATGGAATATTTATTTCCCCTTCTAGATAATGATGTTAAGTAAAACCTAGTTCTTTGCAATTGGCACTAATATTATCTAACTGGAAGTTTAAACATTGCAACATACACAAAAAGTTTCTGGCTTAAACATTCTAAGACTACCACTATGAAAGTAAAAAACTGTGTCACATGTTAAACAGTAGGCCATATTCTTGTTGTTCAGAATATAACGTCAAAGTCGTGGGTCCTGGTCCTTTATTTACTTCTTCCAGTTTGGATGCATTTTATTTATTTTTTTTGTCTGGCTTCCGATACTATATTAAATAGAAGTGGCTACTTCAATTTGTTTAAAAAAATTCACTTGGGTCATTATGACAGAAGCTAGTTTCCTGACTTCTGTTTCTGCTTCTCCCAATCTACCCAAATAAATCCATTCTTCAAAGTTACTATCAGTGTCTTCTCCTCCATGAAGCTTTCCCTGAATTCTCCAGTCTCTTCCAAATGTCTCAATAATAAGTTATTCTTTATTAATTTTTTGAAGTTTGTCTTAATTTAATTTTAGATGTGTTTATGGCTTATCTCCCTAACTAGAGTAGAAGCTTCTTTAGCACAATGATAAGTGAGAACTGGGGCTTCCCTGGTGGCTCACCAATAAAGAATCTGCCTCCCAACACAAGACATGCTGGTTTGATCCCCTGGTAGGGAACATCTCCCGGAGGTAGGAGATGGCAACTCACTCCAATATTCTTGCCAGGAAAATTCCATGGAGAGAGGAGCCTGGTGGTCTACAGTGCATAGGGTTGCCAAAGAGCTGGGTACAGCCTAGCAATTGAAACAATAAGCAAGTAGTAAATATTTGGAAACTATTTATATTTTTTAATTGTTATTTGTCTCTGATCATCTATTTCCTGCCAAGCCTAAACTAGATCAGTTGGACAGTTTAGCTAGATTAATGGTTTTCAAACTGTACTTCAAAGAACCCCTCAGAAACTGAAAGGGAAATAATTGGGCCAAGAGAATAGAGCTACAGGCTAGCTTCATAGGAAAGCCTCACTGCCTTTGGGGAAATAGATGTGGTATAAAAGGTAATGAAAGTGAACTAAACAAATTAGCAAAGAATGAACAGAATTGTGAAATGATTACCCAGGAAAAATTATAATCATCTTTAATTGCCTTTAAATTTGAAGATTTCACTGAAGTAGAATATTAATAAGTGCTTGTTGACTGATGATACATTTTTCTTTTCTCCAGTCTAAGAGCTCTGATTGTTATCCTACTACAAACACATCACACATTTTTTAATAAAATTCAGAGACTTGTCTAATGAAGGAAATTAAAATTTAGCTTTAATATCATCTGGTAATTATATCTCAGTCTGCTTAAATTGAAATAAACAAATAAAACAGTGCTATCCATAGAATTCCTAAATTCTTATCTAATATTTGTGCTGCTGCTGCTGCTGCTAAGTCACTTCAATGGTAGCCGAGTCTGTGCAGCCCCGTAGACTGCAGCCCACCAGGCTCCTCCATCCCTGGGATTCTCCAGGCAAGAACACTGGTGTAGGCTGCCATTTCCTTCTCCAATGGATGAAAGTGGAAAGTGAAAGTGAAGTCCGACTCTGCAATCCCAGGGACTGCAGCCTACCAAGCTCCTCTGTCCATGAGATTTTCCAGGCAAGAGTACTGGAGTGGGGTGCCATTGCCTTCTCCTCTAATATTTGTAATAACCTAAAATTACTGTTCCTCTGGTGGCTCAGATTGTAAAGAATCTGTCTGCAATGCAGAAGATTTGGTTTCAGTCTCAGGGTCAAGAAGATCCACTGGAGAAGGAAAACGGCTACCCACTCCAATATTCTTGCCTGGGAATCCCATGGACAGAGAGGCCTGGTGGGCTGCACTTCCTGGAGTCACAAGGAGTTGGACACGACTGAGTGACTGACACTTTCACTTCAGGTCTAACAGTTATTATCTACTTCCTTGTGCCTTTTCTTGATATAAGATGTTCTGCTTCTACACAGCTTCCTACTCCCGGTAATATCACTTGTTGAAACAGGGAACGTATCTGCTGTGTTCCCAACAGACATTAGCAGAGTCCAACACATAGCAAACATCCAAAAAATATAGATTTTGGTGAACGGATAAAATTTTTAATTATCAGAAAATTTTTCACTAATGTTAATAGCTTCCAGTGTAGATTAGCCATATTTGAATTGTCTCCTTTTAAGCACCATCTTATAATTTTCTCTGTCATATCTCATACACCCAATACTTCTCCAAGAAAGGCAAAATAATATGCTGGAAAATAGCACGGACTGCCGTCTATGGGGTCACACAGTGTCGGACACGATTGAAGCGACTCAGCAGCAGTAGCAGCCACAGTCACAAAGCACTCAGTGTGCCTCTGAACCCTAACACTTGAATGTAAGCAAATTATCAAATGTCTCCATTCAAAGACAGTCTCCTTACTGGCCTTTCAGGGTCTCCGTGCATATTAAATAGAATACATGTGAATGTGAAGTCGCTCAGTTGTGTCCGACTCTTTGCGACCCCATGGACTGTAGCCCACCAGGCTCTTGCGTCCATGGGATTTTCCAGGCAATAGTACTGGAGTGGATTGCCATTTCCTTCTCCAAGGGATCTTCCCAACCCAGGGATTGAACCCGGGTCTCCCACATCGCAGACAGATGCTTTATCATCTGAGCTACCAGGTAAATAGAATATATATATATGTATGTGAGAGTTGCCATCCTAGAGCTTGGCAGATGGTAGGCATCGACAAGTGTTCCATTTCCTTTCTTTTCTGAAGCACATTTTTCTGTATGTCCACCTCTTTTGTGACTCCATGCACTGTAGCCCATGAAGCTCCTCTGTCTGTGGGATTTTCCAGGCGAGAAGATGGAAGCAGGCAGCTATTTTCATCTGCAGAAAATCTTTCCAACGAAGGGATTGAATCCCAGTCTCCATGGACAAAGGAGCCTGGCAGGCTACAGTCCATAAGGTCACACAGAGTGGGACACGACTGAACCAGCTGGGCTCCCACACTGCACGCAGTCGCTACTGTCTAGGCCACCAGAGAAGCCTGTGTTTGGATCTGATACATATAAAATGGTTGCTTGAGAATCCCAGTCCAGAGGGCCCTGCTTCGGGAATTCACCTCTCCTGCACCCCAGCCAATAACCAAGCATCAGGCCCTTGCCACCATCCGAAACCAGCATTAGATCTTTATACCAGTAAGGAAATTTAAAACTCTTTAACTACAAAAACCAGAGAAATCTAATCTGTTTCTTTCATTTACTCAAAATCCCTGAGGGGAAAGCTAAACACAAGAGTACCTTGTTTTCAGTTCTTTTTATTTAACAAGGAATGCACTTCTAGAGGTAATAGAATTTTTGATCTAGTTAATACTCGCTACTCTCTTTAAAACAGACTTTTGAAGTTACTGGCTGAAATTTCTTTTCTTGAGTTTTATCACCTGTAGAAATTAGAGTAATTTGAAATCTTAGTACCTATTACTATTTCATTGAACATTTCCTCAAAATCTTAGGTAACTCAATTTCAACATAAAGTATTAATTAGCAATTTATAGCTTCTTAATGCCAAAAGTGACCTTTATTCAGAGGTTGTTGAGGTAATTCTGTGATGTAACCAAATTAAATTTCAACCTTACATACAAGCAATTATTTCCATCAGGTCCTTTAACAGTGGCTAAATAGGCACTTGTGTTACTTACATTGTGGCTTATTTCCCCACAGAGAGATAACAACTGTTGTTTCTCTATGTAACCATCACATCTTAGAGTTTTCTGCAAAGCCAAGTCAAATGTATGTTCATTCTGTAACAGACGAGGGAGGAATAACTGCCTGCTCCCACAAAATAACACCTTAATTCTGTTTTTAAAAGACAGCTCTCGTTTGTCACAGTGAGATGCTTCATGCATGCCTGCATTCTCAGTCACTTCAGTCATGTCTCACTCTTTCCGAGTCTGTGGACCACAGCCCGCCAGGCTCCTCTGTCCGTGGGATTCTCCAAGCAAGAACAGTGGAGTGGGTTGCCATGCCCTCCTCCAGGGGATCTTCCCCACCCAGGGACTGAACCCGTGTCTCCTACATCTCCTGCATTCCAGGCGGATTCTGTACCCACTGAGCCACCTGGAAAGTCTGAAGTGTTTCACATAACAAGCTGTCTTTTTCCTTGGCTTTGCTCACCTCCCTTCCATTTACCTCGGTTACTTTTGTTCTCCAGCCCATATACTAAATACACACTTAGCTCTCAATCTCCTCCACTTTACCATTGAGACTGTTCTAGAATGATTTTCTCTAGTCCTCTTGTGTATATTGCTTTCTCAATTACTTTACTTTCCTAAAAAGAAAACAAAGGAATAATTTCCACCAAACTGAAAATACCTTGTGAGTATGCCGTAGTTTATAGAATTCCATGCCAGATGTTTCACAGAAAGGTATTAAACAACTAAGAATGCTATAATAATATTCATTGATTCATTTATTCAAAAAATATATAGCACTTTTAACATTTCAGATCTCCAGATTCTCCTTTACTCTATCCATCTCAGATAATAATGAAAGCCTTTCTGATTTTAAACAAAACTAGGATGACCCCATATTCCAGTCTTATTTGGCTACATGTATAATTATTTTTAGAGACCATGATTCTGAATATAACTAGATAAGCTGAGTGCAAAACAAAATCTGTTGCTCCATGTGTCTCAGTTCTTGAAGGATGTGAAGTAGGCAGCAGTTTCAAATGCTACTGTCCACAGTTGGATTTCATTCTACTTATTCACTCTACAAATGCCCATTGAATATGAACTATGCTCTGAATACTGTATAAGATTTTAACACTGTATAAGATTTGAAGGATGCATTGATGAAGAACCAGAGTGGTTCTGGCACATGTAAGCTGAAAGCCTTGTAGTCTTAAAAGTTGTGATAGTGAAACAGAGGAAAAATATCAGAATTTGAGAGAGTAGGACCAAGGGTCCTGGTTTAAATTGGAATGACAGAAAATGCATTCATGTTTAGGTAGGACTTGTAACTATCAAACAAGATAGTTGATGAAAATGAACAACCCCAAACAATGGATAAATATGATTAAATAGCATCAGGTGACTGTTTTCTGTGGTTGCAAAGGTATGAAAAAGTAGGGGGCTGATATGGTGGGGATAGGGGATGGCAGAGCTCATGTGATCATGTTCATATATTAAGACTCAAAATGGGGCATGCAATATTACACAGCTGAAGGCCATATGCAAGGGTTTAAAATGCCTTCCCCCACCCTCCACTACACATAGTGAACACCAGCCCATGAAAATGTTAGTCTTTGTTTTTCCACCACTTTTTAAGGCATGATTTATTTTGAGAACAATTTCCAGAATCAGGAGCCCCTGAACCCAGCTGGAGCTTTCATAGTGGTGAATTACAGTGTCATTGACATGTTTGTCTGGCATTCATGAAGGAGGAAAGGATTAAAAGCCAAATGGAGCCACTGAGAGAAAAGTTAAAACCTCCTTCCTGCTACCCTCACCACGTTATTAACAGTCTCAAGTCCTCCTTTTCTGGATAGTGTCTCAGATTATTTTAAGATGCAGGATAAATTTGAAGAACATTGGAGAAGGTACTCACTGGGAAATTCTAAACTAAGATATCTTTCAGAAAAAGGTTCCTCATTGGAAGGAAGGCCAGTGGACAGAATGAATGCCATCAGTTGTTAAGTTCTTCCTACAGATTAATATGTGTCATCTTTTCATTGCCCTGGAAACTCAGCACACTAAATTCACATGTAAAGGGCCTGTTAGACAATTGTGCTAACGAGCCCTCCGTATTGTTTTGATTTTTAACCAAATTTAAAAGCACTATAAAGAAAACTAGCCAAGTTTATACAATCTTGGACAAATAAGGTAAAGCATGCCTTTCAAAGCACAGGAAAACTTGTCTTTATTCAATGTCTATTAAGCAATTTGGTTACAAACTGTTAAAAAATCTTGAATTTCAAATACTGAATTCTGAAATTGATGTATTGCTAAATATTTTGTAGGGATTCAATTTCAACATACTATTTTATCTAAATATTTACTCATATCAGAATTATTTCCACAAACAGATTGCAAATTTTTAAAAGATAAGTGAATGCCCCATCCTTTTGAATGCCCCACAATAGTGCTTCCAATAACATATGCAACATAAAATACTTGTTAAATAAGTACACGTTAATCCAAATTTAATTACAAAACCAGCTGCTGTCGGTTGCATTGTCTCACACATGTTAAAAGTTCCTTGGGCTTCCTGAGAAACCAGTAACCATATTTTTAGTTTCATTTTCACAAAATAGTTCACTCTCCTGGCTGTCAAAGTTCATGCCACGAACAGCCCACCTGCTTCAAATGTATTCTGAAAAGCGCTTTACCGTTTCTCTTACGTGCTTCTCTGGGACTTCTTATTTTGTTTTACTTTCTTATCTTTAGTAAAGCATCACCGAACAAAGGACAAAATAAGGGCAACGAAACAATTGTGTGATGCCTTTTATTTCGCAGCTCTGCTCATCTGCGGCACAAATAGCAGAACCCATGGTTAATCACCACACACTTCTGGTTCCCAGGGCACTCGTGGAGCTTTCCATATGGTCTGTTCAAAACGGGGACTCGTATATATATCAAATACAAATTATGCAAAGAAATGTGATCATATAGTGGAACCAAGTCATAAGAGAAAAATACCTGTTCAACAAAAACAGAAACTACTTTCAAAATTCTCCACATTTCTGGTTCCCAAGGCAAAGCAATAATAAGCACACTAGGTAAATCATCCTAACATTAACTAGGATAATCTCTCAGACATACTCAACTGGAAGCTTTCATTTTCACTCGTATCCAAGCGAAAGAAAAACGTTTAATGGATTACTTCCACTTTCTTTAATGTTTTAGGCTTTTTAAATCTTGCTGTTTACTCTGACTGACTTAGTCCTTCTATGGTGAAGTCTTTAAATATGTTTTTTTCCCATAATTTCATCTTTAAGCTTTATTCTGTCTCTTTTTCTACTAGCTTAGACAACTTTTAGCCTTAGGTTGGGTAACCGCATAGTTTATGATAACCAGGGCACTTTTGAAATGAAAGGAAGTACAAAGAAAGAAAAAAGGATAGTGCAACAGCAAATGAAACAGGGATTTTGCTGGGAAGACTGAGAGATACAGTCACCTAGCCTTAGGGTTTGCTTTTTGGTCAACAGAGACTTTCTCCTATAGTTTTTAAGGTTAATCGGAAGAGTTACTTACATAACCAAAAACTGTTTGACTGTAAGTTGGATCATATTTTCCATGTATATCACATTTCTAATGGCAGCCAACTGAGAAGGGCGATTAGAAAAACACCAAAGTGTTCATGAGATACTAGAAACTAGAAATCACTAGTAACTAGAAATCAGACACTAAGTGAAAGGGAAAGTCACTCAGTCGTGTCCAACTCTTTGCAACTCCCTGGACTATACGGTCCATGGAAATCTCCAGGCCGGAATACTGGAGTGGGTAGCCTTTGCTTCTCCAGCGGATCTTCCCAACCCAGGGATGGAACCCAGATCTCCCACATTGCAGGCAGATTCTTTACCAGCTGAGCCACAAGGGAAGCCCATGGAGACTAAATGAAGGGGGAAAAAAGCTTTTAAGCACAACTGTATACTAGATATCAAATCTATGGAGAGAGAAAGTGAGAGATTAACTGCATCTTCTCAACAATCCTTATAATTTAGGCATTCAGTTCAGTTCAGTCGCTCAGTCATGTCCGACTCTTTGCAACCCCACGAATCACAGCAGGCCAGGCCTCTCTGACTATCACCAAGTCCCGGAGTTCACTCAGACTCCCATCCATTGAGTCAGTGACGCCATCCAGCCATCTCATCCTCTGTCGTCCCCTTCTCCTCCTGCCCCCAATCCCTCCCAACATTAACATTCCTATTTTAATAAATAAGCAGCCCATCGTTGATAGGGAATGTGTGAATTGCTACAAATTATAGGAAAGTTTTCTGACAATACTAACTGAAAGTTTTAAAGTGCCAACCTTTAGATCCAACAATCCTACTTCAAGGTATATTTTCTTAAGAAATGAAAGCACCTATGCATAATGATATGTGTACAAGGATGTTTATTACAGTATTGCTTTTAGTGGTAAAAAAAAAATAAAATAAAATTGACCATATAGAAATCACATCAATAAAAGCATACCACAGAATAATGTGTACAGTATGATTTTATTTTTGTTTAAAAAAAAAGATCATGGGTTTTATGAAAAACAAAATCTATATACAATATACATATATGATTTATTTTATTGTATTTACTCAACAAAGATACTTTGAGCTCTCAATATGTTCTAGGATGTTCTTGATGCTACACTGCTGTCTACTTGCAGTAGCAGAGAAGGAGATTATTGAGGATTCACATCAAAATATTAATGGCATCAGAATAACAGGACTGGCAAAAGAGAAGTCAGATGAATAACTCTTCATCCACTTCCATCTTTTTCTGACAGGATATAATGAGTATTATTAGTTTGGAAACCTTTAAGAAACCAATATAGACAAGAATGGTGCATCTCATATATGCTGAAACAAAAGCTCCTTGCTCTTAAGGAACTGAATGATTTGATTTGACCTTCCCGACACAACTAGAAAGTGGTCAACTTAAGTTCAGATCCCTGTCTAACTCCTAGGGCCCATAGAAGGAGCTGTTGCCTTAAAATCAATGTAATGTTTAGAGATTTAGCTGTTTATTCAAGATAAAACAACCTAGAAAGAAAAAAAAAGAGATGTGAAGTTAAAAACTAATTTTCATCCACATACAAGTTTGAAATGCTTTCTTCATTTTACCAACTTTGATCCTAATTTCCCCAATTTTATACGATACCTAAAAGATTTTCTACAACAGAGATTAATGACTAAAATAAAAGCTAAATAAACACACTTCTCCAAGAGCTGTAAAATCAATGTGAGTTCTGGAAGAGAGAGGCTTCTTACATGAACAGGTACAATTAAGATAAAAATATTGAAGAAGACATATCTTCGCTCTATTAAAGCCCAGCTTTAATATTGGGTATTGTGTTAACCACGTAATTAGCTTGGATTCAAAAACTACAGTTTCTTTCCACACATATCAAAATATATATCAAGAAATTCCCCCAAAAAAGTGGCAAACTGAGAAACATTCCTATTTTAATAAATAAGCAGCCCATCGTTGATAGGGAATGTGTGAATTGCTACAAATTATAGGAAAGTTTTCTGACAATACTAACTGAAAGTTTTAAAGTGCCAACCTTTAGATCCAACAATCCTACTTCAAGGTATATTTTCTTAAGAAATGAAAGCACCTATGCATAATGATATGTGTACAAGGATGTTTATTACAGTATTGCTTTTAGTGGTAAAAAAAAAATAAAATAAAATTGACCATATAGAAATCACATCAATAAAAGCATACCACAGAATAATGTGTACAGTATGATTTTATTTTTGTTTAAAAAAAAAGATCATGGGTTTTATGAAAAACAAAATCTATATACAATATACATATATGATTTATTTTATTGTATTTACTCAACAAAGATACTTTGAGCTCTCAATATGTTCTAGGATGTTCTTGATGCTACACTGCTGTCTACTTGCAGTAGCAGAGAAGGAGATTATTGAGGATTCACATCAAAATATTAATGGCATCAGAATAACAGGACTGGCAAAAGAGAAGTCAGATGAATAACTCTTCATCCACTTCCATCTTTTTCTGACAGGATATAATGAGTATTATTAGTTTGGAAACCTTTAAGAAACCAATATAGACAAGAATGGTGCATCTCATATATGCTGAAACAAAAGCTCCTTGCTCTTAAGGAACTGAATGATTTGATTTGACCTTCCCGACACAACTAGAAAGTGGTCAACTTAAGTTCAGATCCCTGTCTAACTCCTAGGGCCCATAGAAGGAGCTGTTGCCTTAAAATCAATGTAATGTTTAGAGATTTAGCTGTTTATTCAAGATAAAACAACCTAGAAAGAAAAAAAAAGAGATGTGAAGTTAAAAACTAATTTTCATCCACATACAAGTTTGAAATGCTTTCTTCATTTTACCAACTTTGATCCTAATTTCCCCAATTTTATACGATACCTAAAAATTTTCTACAACAGAGATTAATGACTAAAATAAAAGCTAAATAAACACACTTCTCCAAGAGCTGTAAAATCAATGTGAGTTCTGGAAGAGAGAGGCTTCTTACATGAACAGGTACAATTAAGATAAAAATATTGAAGAAGACATATCTTCGCTCTATTAAAGCCCAGCTTTAATATTGGGTATTGTGTTAACCACGTAATTAGCTTGGATTCAAAAACTACAGTTTCTTTCCACACATATCAAAATATATATCAAGAAATTCCCCCAAAAAAGTGGCAAACTGAGAGCTCAACAAAATATAGAGCAGGTGTTGCTTGAGATAAAGTCTCAAAGAACAGTGCTAAGGGGGAAGGAACACGTAAACAGGAAGAAACCAGGAACTCTTGATCCAAGAATAAAATCAAAAATAGTCCAATGTAGGCAAACAGGAGTTGAGAATGGGAAAGTCTGCAGCAAGGCTTATTGGCCCCATCTCCCTGCAGCCCCATGGGGGTCAGACAGGCTGCGGATCTTGTCTGGGGTTGCATCATACTCATCCCCTTCTGCCCAGGCCTAGAAGGCTGCTGGCCCCAGCTCCTGATTATGACCTCAGCTCTAGTAAACGGCACTGATTAATAATGGCCTCTTAAGTCTTCCCTGGTGGCTCAATGGTAAAGAATTCTGCCTGTCAGTACAGGAGAGATGGGTTCGATCCCTGATCTGGGAAGATACCACATGCCTCAGAGCAACTAAGCTCACATGCCACAACTACTAGGCCTGTCCTCTAGAGCTTGGGAATGGCAACTCTTGAGCCATACACTCCCTGAAGCCCCTGCTCCACAACAGGAGAAGCTCGAGCACCACAGCTAGAGAGTAGCCCCCACTCACCCTAAATTGAGAAAAGTCCCTGCAGCAGTGAAGATTCAGCACAGCCAATAATTAATTAATTGATTGATTTTTAAATGGTCTCTTAGTTCACGTTTTTATGGGGGGAAAAATTCTGGTTAATTATCTCAGCTGTCTTACTGAAAGCCTTTTGTCCTACAGTGTGTACAACCCTTGGTCCGCCTGTGGAATGGTTGGCGGAACACTGACAGCTCAGTTCTGAGTGCAGGAGGAACACGCCCGCTCAGCAAGCACTATGGGTACAGAAAGACCTAAAGAAAGGTACGGCTTCTGCGTCTCACAAGCTTATTTGTAAGTCAGTCATTCGGGATTTGTACAACTTTTTCTCATTAAAAAAAAGAGAGAGAAATAAGCTTTAAAAAACATTCAATTGTCTACTTATAAGCACAGTGATAGTAATTCATTTTCTACTTTCATTTTTATTTCATTTATGCACCAGTTCTTTAAGCAAGTTATTGTTGATGAGGTGGTTTATATTATAATTTGGCTCCAAAGGTAAATATCAATGTCTTATTAAAACCAAAACATGTATTACGTGCATGTATCCTCAGCCACTCAGTTGGGTCTGATTCTTTTTGACCTCAAGGACTGCTGTCTGCCAGGTTCCTCTGACTACAGCATTCTCCAGGAAAGCATACCGAAGTGGGCTGCCATTCCTACTCCAAGAGATCTTCCTGATCCAGGGATTGAAACTGTGTCTTTTCGATGTAGTGCTTCCTACATTGCAGGTGGATTCTTTACCACCGAGCCACCCGAGGAGCCCCCACAATATGTGTTAAACACATCCAAAACAGGATGAATGATAATCATCATTCAAATCGTTGTCTTAATGGAAAAATACACCTCAAGTTCCAGCCTTAGCTGTTAACAGCGCACTTCCCCCAGTGAGAACAAGAATTCCATCTTCTTTCTCTCATTCATTCAATAGTGAGGCATGTCTGCTCTAGACCATAAGTATTTTACTGCCCACTGCCTAAGAGAGGGGGTTTGAGGTGAGACATGAACATGAGAAACAGGTAGTTGGCAAAGGTTCATACTTGTTTTACAGTTTTTTATTTAAAAAAAATTCTGTGAGAACTGAGGATGAGGCAGCAAGAAATAAAAGTTAGAATGAATTTTAAAGTGCTTTTCCCCTAAAGTTTCTGCTTTTTTTCTACATATTACTACTTTAATGCTAAGTTAAGCTAAGTGTAGTCACTCAGTTTGTCCAACTCTTTGTGACCCCATGGACTATAGCCCACCAGGCTCCTGTGTCCATGGGATTCTCCCAGGCAAGAATACTGGAGTGGGTTGCCATTTCCTTTTCCAGGGACTTTAATGCTAGTATTAAGAAATTATAAAGTACAAAGATGGGAGATAGCAGTAAGACACTGATCTCTCTGTCACAGCTTTGAAAATGCTCAATCCATGAATAAGACAGAAAGGGAAGAGGGTGAGAAAAAGAGAATTCTGCTGACCCTCTCTCAAGAACCCATTTGTAAACACAAGGACATTCATAAGTCAGGCATATGCAAGTCAGGGACTGTGTGTAATTGGATCATATAATATGACATTCATCCCTGACTTTTTTCCCCTCACCTAGTCTCCTGGTTTTATATCCTACTTTGATGTAAGATAATATGGTTGTACATGAGCAACTTGAGTTAAAAAATAGACGCATAAAATTCTCTCAAGCTAGATACTCAGCAATCTAAATTGTGAGGCACTCTTTAGCCAGAGACAATTTCATAGAGAAGAGAAATGCAGCACTGTATTACACAAATGGAAAACAGCCTTTATTTCCTTATTAAATTTTCAAGGAGTTGCACGGAGATTTAACCACAAAGCTCACATTATTTAGAGGATTTAATTATTGTTTGTTTCTTTCTTTCATTTTCTGTCTCCAAATAAAAGCATATTTCATTACATGGTGAGCGTTAATGCTTTTTAAAGGTTCAGAAGAAAAAACACATGCTTTTCACAAAAGCAAAACCATATTCCTTATTGTCTACACAAATTAAGAAAAGCCATGATTGCTCTAGGATTAAACATGAAAAGAGGGGGAAATGTCTGGGCAGCACCTTCTCAGATTATTCTTTGGTAGCACACATTTCTAAATTTTAGAATTTGGATCTGCTATGGCATGGGTTCATGGGAGAGGACACTATAAGCCTTAGGACAGTGGTTTCTAAATACAAGGTGGCCAGAATCAAGTAGGAAGAATCTAAAAACATACAGATTTCCTGTGTCCCAGTACAAACATTCTGGAAGCCAACCTTCCAAAATTTTACCTTGAGTAAGATCTCTCTGTGAATCACTTACAGCCTACAGACACTTGACTAGAAAATACATACTTGAAAATCACGCATTGCCTTACAGAATTCTTTTTGCTTCTCAAAGTGTGAACCTTATATTATCTTCAAGCAGAATCACTTAGCTTGTTTGTTTAAAATGCAGATTTTCAAACTGAATCAATTCTTTGTGGGGTGGGATCCAGGAATCTTTTCTTTTAAGAAGAACATTTCAAAGGATATCAGTTTTCTAGTGCTGAATAAAAAATTACCACCAACTTGGTGGTTTATTAGCTCACAGTTCGGTAGCTCAAAAGTTTGATGTGACTCAACTAGTTTCTCTGCTTAGAGTCTCTCAAGGTTTTAGCCAGACTGGGGAGCTCTAGCGAAGAAGCCCCTTTCAGATTCCTTTAGGCTGTTGGCAGAATCCAGCTCCTACAGTTCCAGGAAGGAGGTTCCGTTTTGCTGTCAGCTGAAGGCAGTCTCAGATTCTACAAGTGGTCACCATTCTTTCTCCGGTGACTCCCTCTACAGTCAAGCCAACAACGGCCGTCAAATCCCATCTTATGCTTAAAGTGTCTCTGATTTCCTCTTCTGTCATCTGGCAGAAAAAGCACTCTGGTTTTAAGGGCTCAATTAGATCAAACCCACCAAGAGCATCTCTACCTTAAAGTCAGCTTCACAGTTGACATATCATCATGGGGGGTGATACCTCATTATTTTCACAGGTTCCATGGATTAGAGTGAGACATCTTTCAGAAGTTATCCAAAAATTCTTCCTACCATGCTCAGTCTCTCTTATATTCTGGTGTGTTGACTCATTCTTGCCTATAGAATAGCAGCAGAAATGGTGTATGTCTCTTCCAGGCCAGAATTTTTAAAATCAGGTGTTCCTTCTCCAGTACCGCTTCCTCAACCTGCCAGATGACTTTGAGGCCATAATGGACGGTGGAGCCTCAAATAAAAGAATGCTGAGTCCTTGAATCACTGGGTGGAAGAGAATTGCTTACAGGCTACGTGGATCCATAGTGAATTCTTAATGAGCAATAAATGTATTTTTGTTGGGTCAAACTATTAAAAATTTGGCATTGATTTACTACAGCAAATAGTGTTACCTTACCAAATATCTGGTTTCTTCTGTTTCTAAACATATAGTAAACAAAATTAAGTCAAAATATGCATTTTCTGAGTAGAACTGGACAGCTCTCAGTTTGAAGTATAATTCCTTCAAGTAATAGTTCTATGATCCTACGAAAGTTATTTCACTACCTCGACTATAATCAAATAATAACAAATTTCTGAGACCTTAACTAATTAGAATACAAGGACTAAGACTTTATGTCCCTTTTATAGAAAAAAATCATACTTTATATTAACAGTCATTGTTAAGTCACTAAGTCATGTCCGACTCTTTGTGACCCCATGGACTATTGCACACCAGGCTCCTCGGTCCACAGGATTCTCCAGGCAAGAATATTGCAGTGGGTAAAGCCATTCCGGTCGCTAGGGGATCTTCCTGATCCAGGGATCCAATCCATGTCTCCTGCAGTGGCATGTAGATTCTTTACCTCTGAGCCACCAGGGAAGCTCATATTAACAGTTAACACCTATTAAATTTAATTAATCAGCTTCTTCATGCACAAATATTTTGACATTAGAAATACTGACCCAAACAATTTTTAAAAAGCCATAAGAACCTTAGACTCCACATAAGCAATTCAGTCATGCTAGTAGACATTATGTTCCTACGTTTATGTTTTAAAACATATATTCTCTGTACCTATAGGTATTGTATATCTGCCATGATAAATAAAAACAGATATTTCATTAAATACCTGGAATGAAAATAAATATCCATTAGCAAAAGACAGAAAGTGGGGATTACCTCTTCAGTACTATCCCCAAGACACGTCAACAATAGATAATATTCAGTTCCTGAGCTAGGAAATCCACACATACACTTAAAATGACGATTTTGAAATGGAATGTTCATTTCATGTATAGAGAGGGGTTTTTTTCCCCCTTTGGCAAATCAACATTTAGTCTGTAAAACACGATGCTCACTCATAATGTCATGCATCTCACTCACAATAATTCTTTCTTATTAACTGCTTGGGCACAATTTATTTTCCTCCCAGGCTATGAAGGTGCGTGCAAGTGCAGCAGACTCTGGCTGGAGCTGATAAGCCAGCCCATAGCAGCAGCACTGCTGGCCTGATGAGATTTGTACGAAGACAATATTCCATTGGCTCGGAAAACTATGCTGTATATCAAACCTATCAAAAACAATATCTACAAACAATGCCTCGATGCATTTGCCAACCCTCACAGAGAGCTCTCTGGTGTTCTGAAAATATAGTTTGATTTTTATTTCTGTTGTAGTGAAGAAATACAGGCCACATTTTTTTTTAAAGATCCTTGCTTTTGTTTACATTTTTTTCACTAAGCGTGGTAGTCTAAAAGAATATTTTTAAATCTTGGCTTTCAAACAGTCATTGCTATAGGTCCCGAAGAGGATAGATTATCCATCCTTTGAGTTAGGACTATTTATTTCACAGGAGAGTTATAAAAAATCAAGAAATGATCAAAAGAGAAGTATGTCACAATCTTACAAACTAAAATCTCGGTATAAGTTCTCCAAAGCTTTTTAGATAAAACACTTATGAGGAAGGCAAACACTCCTGCTAAAAATGAGATTTTCATTCTGTTTAGAAGAATTATTTATTTTAGTTCCACACAATTTCTCAAAAGCACATATAATAATCTAATATATTTTTGAGGTCTTTGTTTCCAAAAAAAAATATGCTAAGAGAAATATTACATTAAAGACAAACCACTGAGGAATCTAAACAAATTACACACTAGATATATTCACTTTATGTATGCATTGCATAGTTTAAAGGAAAATAAGCTACAGAAGATGCTGTCATATTTAGATAATACTTTATAATTTACAACGTACCAACATGTATTTTCCACACTATGAGGTGAACAAGGCTAGTACTAGAATTAGCTTCAAATGCAAATTGACTGTCATTTTTCTGTTTACTGTATACTCTGCATATAATACCTCATTTAATCCTTAGAACAACCAAATGACATTTTTTAGAAGGCAATATTCCACTGGCTCAGAAAAAAATTCCTGCTGTACATCAAATGTATTCAAAAATATCTAAAACATGCTCTGATGAATTTTCCAGCTTTCACACACACACACACACATATACACACACAATCCGTTGCCTATCTAAAACAAATGTGATTTTTTTTTCAATTTTTAAAAAAGAATAAGGAACTTGAAGTATAGGTGGGATTGATTACTTATCTAAAACCAGAAGTAGAGAGACAACTATATGCTTCGAGTACCAGCTAAAGATGTACTCAGTGCTTTATATACACAGATACACTCACACAATCTCAGTATTACCAACTCCTACTTAAGCTTGATATTGTTAGACCTCTTTTTTTTTTCCTATCTCTCAGGGACACTGGCTTCCTTATTGCTGTAGTGGCTCCTTGTGCTTCCATTGTCATAAAGAAGATTCTAACAGGACCAATAGATGTCTCCAAAATCCTAAGGTAACTAGGATACTGGCACTTTGTGGTATTTCCTCATCCTTTATGGTGCCCTGGAAATCACGGTGTAACCACCTGTGATTTTACCTTTTGCTGTGAACTCAAAGCTGTTTCATGGTAAGACAAATTAGACAATAAAATCTTCCTAGCTCTAGGAAGATTCTCTGATAAGTCCCATCCTTCATAATGAAAAAGAGATAAACACTGAGAACTCAAAAGAATATAATTTGCTTGTGTTCTTAAACAATGTGACCTTTGTTACAAATCAACTCAGATTCTTAACATGTCCTTATTGATCTTTACAGGAAAGAAAAATAATTCACAAACTGTAATTATTTCATTTCTACCCAAAACAGTCTTC
>SJYC01033713.1:0-12607 GCA_006408675.1 Madoqua kirkii | reverse complement strand
TCTCCAGGCAAGAACACCGGAGTGGGTTTCCATTTCCTTCTCCAAAGCATGAGAGTGAAAAGTGAAAATGAAGTTGCTCAGTCGTGTTCGGCTTCGCGATCCCATGGACTGCAGCCCACCAGGCTCTTCCATCCATGGGATTTTCCAAGCAAGAATGCTGGAGTGGGATACCATTGCCTTCTCCGATAAATGGGATTAAAAGTACAAAATTTGTATAGGGAGAATGCTTCTGTAAAAGAAAACAGGCATGGAAGCAGAGAGGACAAGGAGAATTCCCAGATCATGATGCAATCTATCCAACTCATGGAACAGAAGTTTGGGTGTAAGTACCCTAGACTGCCATGCAGTCTAAGGGAAGTTCAGCAAGCCATCAAAGACCATGAGCCAAGTTAACAGAGGAGATGCATATCTCTCAAGTATGGGTCTGCCTTAAAATGCCCACCAACTCAGACACTGGCCCCAACAAAAATGCAGCAATTCATTTCAGGTGGCCAGTGTGGCTGCTGGGGTCCTCTGTCAATTTGACCCCTGTTACAGAAGGTCTGTGAGGTGCATTCTCGTAGCCACTATGTTGAGAGACATTTTTTAAGTTATGAAACCAAAAGACTGTATGTCTCAAAGTATTTCTGGAAATCATGTATTAGAGGGAACAAACTAGATACACAGAAAGCAGAAACACTGACATTAAGTTTTAAGATGGAAAGCAGTCAGTGGTCAAGGGTGTGACCATGAGGATAAATAGCTGATGTAGGAAGGAGATGAGACCATAGGAGAAGGAAGAATCAAAAATAAAGAAGACAAGGGTATTAAAAGGATCTTCCACATGGGTTATTGAACCCATCAAAATTGTGAGTGGGGTAATCTAGAGAGAATGATAGCAATCCAGATAACTGAAACCTTCATAGAGTTAAGTAACTTGGGGTCTCCAAATAACTGCAAGGGGGCTGTGGGCATTATAATCTGATGATATGAGTTTTAAAGCTGTGACTCTCTAGAGTCAGAAAGGGTGAAAAATTTGAAAATAACAATGAAGAGCAAGTAGTATATCTATACCATTTCCCAGACCACTGGTTCAAAGAGTATGGGAAAGGAAGCAGTCACCCGTCTAGAAGGACAGAGGCAAAACCTTCCCATCAGTACTGAACTTCAGTTATGGCAAAAAAAAAAAAAAAGAAAGAAAGAAAAAAGAAAGGGACAGGAACAATGCTGAGCTTTAAAGGTAAGATACTTTTGCTTATGATGATGTATTCTAGATGGCAGAAGAGTTTTAAGAAATAGAGGAAAGGGAGAAATGGGATTCTACTTAGAAGCCGCATGGAGCCATATAGGAAGGGAATCTAAGCAATAAATAATCCAGATGGGCTTTAAGTTTCTTGTGGTAAGTGAAATAAACAGGAATATGGGACTTGCTTCAGTTGATACTGTATTTGGCAGATTTCTGTAGAGAAGCTCTCCTCTAAACAGTCTATTTTTGGTGAGATTAGGCTACCAAAATGTACCTACACTGTATTCTTGGACTGTATTCTTTAACCCTAATTAAATCACCTTTTTATATCTTGCAGCATCTGCCTGGAATGTGGGAGACCCAGGTTCGATCCCTGGGTTGGGAAGATCCCCTGGAGAAGGAAATGGCACCCCACTCTAGTAATCTTGCCTGGAGAATCCCATGGAGGGAGGAGCCTGGTAGGCTATAGTCCATGGGGTTGCAAAGAGTCGAACACGACTGAGCTACTTCACTTTCACTTTCATTCAAAGTTTGCTGCAACAGGAAATAGTAGCAATCCAGTTTATCTAACTACAGAACTGCCGTATTTCCTTTACTTCTCCCCTTCTTTTTATGTGCTTGTCCATTAATCCCTGATTAAATACTATTCACTTTATAATGTCTTATTGCTCATGTTAGTTTAATTAGAACTAAATCTTGAGGCAGACTGGGAATCAAATCTCAGGCATCAACCATTCTCTGAGGATCTCTTTGATTAGTCCTGTTTTCTACCTGGTGATTTGGGGAACAACTAACATACATAGTTCAAGTTCTTTCTACAGCTCCTAATATTCTGCAACTATCAGAAATATTCCAATTGAACTATCAGAATTATTCCAATGTATTGCATCAACCCTTCTCTACCTTCACAGAAGAAAGAAGTACATGTCTATACTATATAAACATAGACTTAAGAAAAACAGAATACCCACCTGTGTCTATAAAAACAATATTGCATCATGATCCCAGAGGGTGTTATACACAGTAAAGGTGTAAGATTCCTTTTCTTGGGGACTGAAAAATTTGTTTGTAAGTGTGTTCCTTCGATTTTATTCTTTTCAGCTACAAATCGCTAGTAGGCTGTCGTAAATTGATTCACCTCAAAATAAAAATAGGGCAAGTTGCTTTCTGCTGTATCCAACAAAAGAGTTGCTAAAAGATAACAATACTCTCTGGGAAGAAGGTGAAAATGCATCTCTAAATCCATATTATGAGCTGTACCAAATTGTAACAAACTGTTTGGGAAAGAAGGAAAACATCAAAGAGAAGTTATCAGAATAGGATGGTGTCAGATATTGTATCTAGATTAGAAGATATCCACAGAGGATGAATAGATGAAGTTTCATTTCTATTTGTTACAATTTCAAAGCAGTGAATTTCACTCTATTATAGACATCAAATGAGAAGCTCTTCTTAGCCAATTACTGGTTTCAAATCAATGTTGTTTTGACACCTCTGTGTATATGTACATATATAAACATATGTTACACATACACACAAACACGCATATATTTCTCCTTTAAAAGCTTAACATTCATGATTGGAATACGTATCCAATTATTACTTCATCCTCCATCATACATTTTCTTCTTTCTCCATCACATAGCTTTCCAGAATGGACAAGAAAAATAAAACTTAAAATGCTATTTTCTGCTAAAGCTTTGTTGGATTTCACTTACGTTTATACCAGTACCAATATTTCTAGCTTTATTTCAGGAAATCAAATGTTTCAAACAGCATTTCATCTTGTTCTGGACATAAAAAGACAATTAGAATTAAAGTGACAATGTCTACAAGAATAAGAAAAAGGACTTTGCCCTTTAAGAATACCTGCTTCATTGCCAAATTGATTATTTAAAACAAAGATAAGTCTGTGTTAAGGTGAATGATGTAGATTTGGCTGTTCAAAATCCATTCATTTTGGTCACTTTCCTCATTAACTTAGCTAGTCCTGCAAGCAATCCACATTGATCAGGGTTAAATTAATAAATCAGCTAGGTTCCAGTCTATTTTTTCATCAATATAGCCAAAAAGAGTATGTGAAAAAAATGAAAAGGAGAAAAATATTAGCTTTTGTTTTATTACTGTTTGTTCTCACTTGTGATGAAGATCCTTGAAAGAAACTTAGCTTGCTTTATCAAAAACAAAGTGGTTTAAAGTCACACTTCATTTCATGTTTCTCAAAGGAAAGCAATATATTACTAATCAAGATACAGTCTTTATGGATTATTCCTGCTCTTTACTAACCACAGATACCCTGCATAACCCACCACTGTATCCAGAGTAAAACATCTCTCCAACATGAAACAGAAGAATGGTCTTAAGAAATCAAATGGAAATTGTTAATGTTAGAGGTACAAGCACTGCAAATCCACTGGCTTGCTGGTTTTACTCTTAAACCACAGAAAAGAAATTTTTTGCCTTCCTGCATATTTTTAATTAATTTTTTTTTAATTTTTAAAACACACATTCATATGCAAGAGTGCATACACACACCTTTCAAGTACTTCACTTGCTCAGAGTGAACATGGGCACATTTCCTCTCCCAAACACTGAGGCGATTTTCATGAAGCAAATTCTCAGCATGTCCACTTCCAACCACCTTCTTTACATTAGTTCCTATATATAAAGACTTGTTCCACAAACGTTTCATATGGCAGGCATTGGGAAAGGCATTAGAGGCCACTAATGAATGTTTTCTGGGCTCCTTCTCTTCCCTGCACTCAGTGGGAGGAAGTGCACTTCAAGATCTTTCTTTTGCCTCATGATGTAAACTGTTTAAGTTTCACCATTTAGGCTCTTACCCTGAGTGCTCCTCAAATCCATCTTAGTGCATAACACACCCAATAAACAGGAATCCAGAATCAAAGGAATATTTTAACCAAATTTTCATCAGAAGACGGGAGAAACGTTATACTACAGTCACAAAGGGAAAAAAAATTCTAACAGCACTATCCATCCCAGCTAACCCTACTTCTAGTCCCCATCTTGGCTGATACATTCAAAATCCCCTAACTGATATACCCAACCCAGCAAAACCAAAACTCCAGTAGTATTCCAAATAGCCTCCACTAAATAAAACCTCAGTGGCTAGCCAAACCCCAAAGAACTGTTATTTTCATTCCCCTCAAACCTTCCATTATCTGTCTACAATTATATACCATATATATATATATATATATATGTATATATATGTCATATTTCTTCTTATTTGAATCCTTGCCACTGAATTAATGGTTCATGCAGTCTCATCATCATATCATTTACTTGAGTAAATGTACCCATGACCATGATTCCTTAATTTAGAAAAAGAATGTCACACCTGGATTCTTTAAAGCACAGAGCATGTCCAAGCTACATATAGTCTTGGTTCTGCCTTGCTGCTCAGTCTTAAACCGGCTTCAAAGCAGAAGTCCAAGTTGGGACACTGAAGTCAAAATGGTTTGTTTGCGTTACACAAACACACTGGGACCGCTTACAGACAGCAACACAGAAGCCTCCAGAGCCTCCTATCCAAATAATTTGCTGCTGTTGTTGTTTAGCTGCTAAGTGTTTTCCAACTCTTTGTGACTCCATGGACTGTAGCCCCCCCAGGCTCCACTGTCCATGGGATTTCCCAAGCAAGAATACTAGAGTGGGTTGCCATTTCCTTCTCCAGGGGATCTTCTCAACCCAGGGATCAAACCTGCATCTCCTTTATTGCAGGCAGATTCTTTTCCATTGAGCCACAGGGAAGCCTATCCACATAATCTGTCTTATATAAATACACTCAGTCTTCAAACCACTCCCTTTCTAAATCCAAAACCCAGTCAGGCATCCCCAGCTGCATGTTCAATAGCCCCTCTGTGTTTTTAGATAGAGAGTAAGGAGACTCTTCCCTGTGGCTCAGTGGTAAAGAACCCGCCTGCAATGCAGGACATGTGGGATCTTCCCTGGGTCAGAAAGATCCCTGGAGAAGGAAATGGAAACCCATTCCAGTATTCTTGCCTGGGAAATCCCATGGATAGGGGAACCTGGAGGGCTATAGTCCATGTTGTTGCAAAGAGTCGGACAAGACTTAGCAACTAAACAACAACAACAACAAGGAGAAATAAGAGCTGGACAAGAGAATAAGGCAGGGGTGTGGTACTTACTTGCATGTGTAAGCAAGTTCTCCTCTCCTTTCCAAGGGTCACAAAAAATGAATATACAAAATTGATAAAAAGTAGGCAAGTGGTAGTTACAGAGTAAGGGGTAATATAATGTGGGGAAGTGAGAGGTACAAAGTATTGGAAGTAAGATAGGCTCAAGGATGTATTGTACAACCTGAAGAATAAAGCAAATATTTTGTAATACTGTAAATGGAAAATAACCTTTCAAATTGCATTTTTAAATGTTTCCATTTTGTAGAATAGATAAGGCCTCAATAAGCATTATTGTTGGTCTTGCTGTTGCAAATACTATTTCTAGTTGTTCCTCTGTCAGCTCTGAGAAAAGAGAGCCAAATCAAGATACTCTTTAAAAAAAACAGACACTTGCACTACTACAAGCAAAGTGGGGGGAGGAGGAACTATCCTTGGCAAGGACAAGTTTTAATTGATGACGGCTGCGGCACTAATGAGACTGCCTCCCATCGATACGGCTCCTGCTCTTAAGTACCCCTCAGAGGGGCAGCCAAAGAGACAGACAGAAACGACCCATTCTGTTGCCAGAACCTCCCTTGTGGCGACGTCAATAATCAGAGCAGCCCTGATCCTCTGCTTTTAAATCTGTGTTGTCAGCTCATATCACGTTAAGGGAATTAGACTCTCCAGGGAAATATCAGTTAATAGGAGAACTCGAGAGAAGCCAAGTGCAGCTGTAAAAGGTGGCTCTTATGCTATATGGCCAGTGTGGATAATCAGCAAAGATTAGTGTCATGTAGCCATTTTTTTCAAGGCTTTAAAAAATAAAAATTTCAGTGGTAAATTTAAGTGTTTAAAAATATTTCTATACAGTTTTAACTTTCCATGTGAGCAAGATATTTGAAAGGCAGATACTCATTTCTGCAAAAGATATGAATAGCCTAAAAGATTTGAACTTAAGGAGAAGAGAATAAAATTAAGGGAATTCACCCCCAGTACACCTCAAACATCCAGATATCTGATAATATCTTCTTTTGTTTCTCAACCATCTAGACTGGTTCTTTGAACAGCCCATTCTATGAAAAAAAATAAAATAATAGTAGTTGCAATTGATTGTGTATCTTGTGCCACAGTGTACCAAGTACTATAGATGAATTGCCTCATTTATTAGCCACAATCTTCTGGATGAGTACAAATGGAAATGAAGACATTGAGGGATAGAAAATAAAAGTAATATCCCAAAATTCACATAACTAGCTCCTGACTGAACTGAGATTCATCCCTTGCAGTCTAAGTCCTAAACCTGTTCTTATAATCACTAACTTTACTGCTTTCTTTTAATTTATCTGATCAACAAGAGTTCATCAACTAAATTCATATCTACTTAAAAGTAGAAGGTCAATCACTTAGAAGCAAACTCTTTGCCATCTTTTTTCATATTTTCAAATTAAATCCAGACAAGTCAGTACATATTTCAATATCATACAATTTTACTGCATTTTTTAATATTACAGTTCCTCTTCACTTTCCAATATCCACCATCAAGACCTATCAATTTTACCTCCAAAAATAATCCTGAATTAGTCCACCAGTCTCTAACTTCACTGCCATATCTCCTGAATTCTGCAATAACCTCCAAATTTATGTTCTTCTTTCCACTTATATACCCCATCCCTAAAATAGTACCTAATAGTATGATTTCTGTAAAATTTAAATCACATTATGTTCCTCTTATGCTGATTTTAAACTAGAAATAAAGGTTTAAACACTTTTCCAAGTAGTCTATTCTATCTTTGCCCCTCTGGATGCTTGTTTGTATGTTTGTTTAAAAAACTAATAGACTTAGAAAACTACAAATTCCACTTAGTTTTCACACCACTTGAAAAGCAACTTTTCATCACCTCAATGGGAAGAGCGCAAAAATTCTCAACAAATCACAATTGACAAGATGTTTTCTGGATAGGTTAGACATGTGTATACATCTTTGGTTACCTATGTCAGCAAATTTTTTATTTGCCTGGTGTATCAATTTCTGGGCAAATTTGTTGTGTGTCCAAAGATTGGGAGGTAACTATATTTTGTATGCCAAAAATAAAGACAAAGACTATGCTAAAGCATGAGATATTATTGAAAGAGCTTAATTTAAAAAAAAAAATGTAACAGACCAGTCAAATACCCAAACTTCAAATCTAATAAGTCTCCTGTGGAAAAACCACCAGTTGGCAATTTCTGCCTAAATGATTATTGATTCCTGTTTAAGACTTTTCCAGGTTTCTGCTTAATGCATTGTTTATTGATTTCCTATTATGTGCACAGCAAAAATTGAATAACGTTGAAATATGGTCCCTGCTCCTTAATTGATTAGTCTACCAAATTATACACACTGATAATCAACTCTTGGCTCAAATATCTCTTCCTTGTAGGTAGAAGGTCCCAACTGACTTCAACATTTTCATACATCAAGAATTCCTTCACAGTGATGCTATATTTTTGTATATCCAGTATCTTTTCACTAAAGAAAACCAAAATACAAACACTGTAATTAATTTATCCTATATTTCCAATACTTTGCAATTAATTTTAGATACAGTGCAGCACAATAATCGACATAAACAGTGAAAGGTTATCAACTAAAGCATGAAAACCAAAAGCAAGAACTCCAGAACTGATTCCAAGGTCCTGACTCAGTCAAAACTCAGTCAAACCTTGTGAACATGTGCAAATGCCAGACTCATGCCCTCAGGAAATGAGTGGTTCAAAGTGCTAAATCCAACTAGGAGCTGCAATATCATCTATTGCTTATCCACTGCATTACCTGACTTTCCAAGATTAACCTGAACAGAATTTAAGTTTTAACAACTATTTAAAGGAAAACTGAATGATATCTTAAAAACACTGATGTCAGAAATACTGGAAGATGGATAGTGACTTTTCTTCACTAAGGGATGTATTGAATGTCTACTGTGTACCCTGATTTTAGTAGGCACCCTGCCTAGTCTTTCTTTAGGCTTTTGAACACCATTTACTTAAGATACACCCATGTAGGCAAATATCTACCAAAAAGAAATGTGCAATATAATAAATGACATCAATTTAATAAAACTATATCACGCTACAAAGAATGACTCAAGTGCCTTTTATTTTATTTAAGAAAAAAACCCTGATTTTAGTAGGCACCCTGCCTAGTCTTTCTTTAGCTTTTGAACACCATTTACTTAAGATACACCCATGTAGGCAAATATCTACCAAAAAGAAATGTGCAATATAATAAATGACATCAATTTAATAAAACTATATCACGCTACAAAGAATGACTCAAGTGCCTTTTATTTTATTTAAGAAAAACTTGCCATATGCAATGGAGTACAGCGAAGTGGAGACACCAAGAACTTTTTTTAAATGTAAGAAAATACAGCGTCTGTTACCTTTACCTTTTATGAGTTGCCTGTTCTCATGTATTTGGCAAGACAAATAGAATTACATACTGTGAGTGACTCAGAACAGAGCTTCACTATCAATCATCCCCCTGGCTCTGCACAAATTCTGTAGGGCATTCAGGACATTTTTCTGCCTATGAATATTTTAGACAAGAAGAATCCCTGAAAGCTTCCTGATGGATTAATACAAGAGAGGAGGACGTTTTCATGTTTTATAGCTATTTGCCAAAGTACTACAGCCATTACTACACTCCAATGAAAGGATGCCTCTTTAAACAGAAAGAAGCAGTCCTATGGAAGAGTTCTGGCCCCTTTATCATAAACTGATTTCAAAGTAATGGTATATAATATATAAATATTGCATGCAGTCCTCAGCAGAGAATGAAATGCTGCACTGGCGCCCATGCCTTTACACCTAGCAATAATTGTGGAAGGAGAAAGAGAAGGAAGAAAATAGATGCCAGCTATTTAAGAAAAGAAGTTTGCTCCCATTCCTCTTCGGCTATGCCAATGAAATAACAAGCAATTTCTTGGCTTCTCTATTATTTTCCTGTGGGATTCACACCCATGAATAAGCAGCAGAGTACCATTCTCAAGAGCAATTCACAACTTCTCAAATAAAGCTTATACTTTTTTTTAAAGGTAACAGGAAATTTAGAAGCCACATAAAAACAAGGAAAAGAATTACTTGTGAACCCACTACTATTGATATTTTAAGATAGATCCTTCTAGATTTTTATATGTAATATTCCATATCTTGTTTCCACTAATATTTAAACATAAATGTTTAAGTGGCTATATAACATTCCATTAAGAATATGTAACAGTTGGTTTAACATTTGTCCGTGCTGGGAAAGACTGAAGGTGGGAGGAGAAGGGGATGACAGAGGATGAGATGGTTGGATGCCATCATCAACTCAGTGGACATGAGTTTGAGTATAGTTTGGTAGTTGTTGATGGACAGGGAGGCTTGACGTGACACAGTTCATGGGGTCACAAAGAGTCAGACACAACTGAGCAACTGAACTGAACTGATGTTATATATGTAGAAGGAGCCAAATTTTTCCTCATAAATATTATTTCACATCACTTTATATATATTTCACTTATTTTTATTACATTTTTATTTCTAAATTAAGCAATATATCTTCTGTCTAGAAATGGTGGAATAACACATCCAATTTCTTAACAATGGAAGAACAGGTTTTGTTGTTGTTATTGTTGTTTTAATGTATCTTTTCGTACTAAGTACAGTATAGAGAAAGTTCATATATATCTACAGAATAATTTTGTAACTACCAATTATAACATGCTTTACCATTTATTAACATTCTCACAACTGCACTGGGATATATAATTATCTAACTGTTTCAAATTAATAAACTGTAGAAAAAAGGAATACAGACATTATGCACTCAGAATACACCAGAATGAGAACACTAAATAACTCTTGAATTTTTCAAGAGTAAAAATTATTTTTTACTTCTAATAATTGAAATAGAATTATTTCAGTCAAGAGACAGATCTTAAACTTACAGGGGATTATATATATTTCACTTATTTTTATTACATTTTTATTTCTAAATTAAGCAATATATCTTCTGTCTAGAAATGGTGGAATAACACATCCAATTTCTTAACAATGGAAGAACAGGTTTTGTTGTTGTTATTGTTGTTTTAATGTATCTTTTCGTACTAAGTACAGTATAGAGAAAGTTCATATATATCTACAGAATAATTTTGTAACTACCAATTATAACATGCTTTACCATTTATTAACATTCTCACAACTGCACTGGGATATATAATTATCTAACTGTTTCAAATTAATAAACTGTAGAAAAAAGGAATACAGACATTATGCACTCAGAATACACCAGAATGAGAACACTAAATAACTCTTGAATTTTTCAAGAGTAAAAATTATTTTTTACTTCTAATAATTGAAATAGAATTATTTCAGTCAAGAGACAGATCTTAAACTTACAGGGGAAAAAAAAAAGCAATTCATGATAAAAGACAAAGAGCAAAGAAAAAGGTATCAGAACAAGCTTCAAGTTTTAGTACGAAGAATTGAATCAGTCAGAGTTCAACCAGAAAATAGACCCACCATGAGTTTGGGCTAAGAGATGTATTATAAGAGTTAGATCTAACACAATAAGAGGAAATGCTGGGCAAAGGAGGTTCAGGAAGAAAGTTGGAGGATCAGAGTGAGAGTGACCAGCCAGCCAGGCAATGTGAAAAGCCAAGCACATCCAACCACTAAAATGGGACTTGAAAGGACTTTGCAAATGTATTATAAGAGTTAGATCTAACACAATAAGAGGAAATGCTGGGCAAAGGAGGTTCAGGAAGAAAGTTGGAGGATCAGAGTGAGAGTGACCAGCCAGCCAGGCAATGTGAAAAGCCAAGCACATCCAACCACTAAAATGGGACTTGAAAGGACTTTGCAGCTACTGAAACAAAGCAGGACTTTACGGTTCTGGCTCCCACGTGTCCTCTGTCTGCCTGTTGTCTGTGGAAAACTTTAGCCAAAGAATAAGTTTAATCAGAGAAGTGAGAAAATGCAGAAATAGAGGAAGACTGTCAAAGGAGACAAATGTAGTCATTAAGCATAGTCAAAGCTAAGCTCTTTAATTCCTTCTCAGGGGCTACAAATAATAGTCTGAGCCATATCTCTTGAGCTGTTTATACTAAAACTACACCAGGTGGAGAAGTTCCCTACATGATGACCAGACTGTAGCCATGATATAAGCTGCCTCAATTCTTTAGAATTGACCTCAAGAAATAGAAACAAATTGACACTGGAACTAGAGATTAACTGTGCATAAAACAGCCACGCTGACACTTGTAAGATCTCCCATGACCAATTTCAAGATGACTGTTAGAGCTGACTGTGCTATTTCTGCATGTTGTCTTCTCCTTCTGTTTATAAAGCTCTCCCCCATTGATTTGCACTGGGGGGAGTCAGCCTTCGGACAGATGTCCACTTTCTCTCTAGATGCCAGCATCCAAAATAAAGCAAAATTTCCTATCCACCAAGCTTCTTTTCCTTTCCTGACCTCTTTATTGGCTTTTGAACGGCAAGCAACTGAACCCCTACCTTGTGGTAACACTACTTCTCTGAGTCTACAACAGAGAGCTGGGAGCGTGGAGTCACTGTAGGTCAGTAATCAGAAGGAAAGCTGATGCAGAGCAAGAGCCAGCTGCAACTTGCCAGCACCCACAGGGGCATCTGCATCTTTCGGTCACTGCATCTAACCACACTGACCTACGGAGATGGTTATTGCTTCACTTCTGCCTTCCAAATATTACATAAAGTCCTCTTTTGGCCAATGCTAACTTAGGGAAGAACATTCTAATACATGTGGTTCTGGTATAAGTGACACTCTGCAAACCACCACAAGAATCGGGAGTAAGTGGACAGGTAACTAGCGTTATAACATGGCATGCCTCTTCTTTTTAACAATGGTTCTTGCCATCATAGAAAGAAAAAACTCAAATATCAAGGAAAACTGCAACACTGAGGGCAGAAAAAAAACAAAAGTCTTCTTTTTACACTAAAACGTGAAAGGTATAATGGGAATAAGCAAGTAAAACTGTTTGATTTGCATGTCGAAGGGAGAAATGATCTAGTAAAATTACTTTCTCAAGTTAATAAGGAATTGCTTCCTCATTAATCATCACTGTCATTAAGCAAGATTCAACTAGAATCTTTGCTGCCTATCTATTATAGCTTATGAAGGTAATACAGTTTTTCCATTTATTTTCTCAGATTTTTGAAGGGAAAAATAAAACTTAGA
>SJYC01033707.1:0-18746 GCA_006408675.1 Madoqua kirkii | reverse complement strand
GTGATTACATTTAAGAATGTCATTTAGAAACAAATACTGAAATGGTTATTTAAGAAATGATATAAACTGAGGAATATTAATAGGTGAGATTGATCATTTTTTATCATTGCAATCACTGTTAAAGTCATGCCTGTCACAGAAGAATTCATTATACTGGTTTCAAAAACATATATGTTTAAAATGTTTCATAACAAGAAGCTTTTTAAAGTATGATATTCTTAGATACTAAAAATCTAGAGATCCTCAAAAAGATAATAGCAAATTTCACTGTATAACTAAAAATACTAGAGCTCTATGCACTCTAAGCAATAGATATGGAAAGATTGAAAATGCTATTTATAGTTTACAAACCAGCCCAGGGATTTAAAAAACTGAAAGGAATAAATTAAACACTACCATTCTTACAAAAAGTAAGAAAGTTAGAAAAAAATTAAGAGAGGTAAACATGAAATACAAAGTAAAATGTGAACTAGAAACTAGTTCACATATTCAGTAAAAAGAAAAAACTGACAATATAACAAAAGAAACTGAGGGATCAAGTATAATAGTAGGCACGGTCCAAAGGCCAAAAGCCTACAGTATGGCTTTCAGCTCCTGAAAATGCTACACACACACACAGACACACACACACACACTCATACACACACTCACAGAGCAAGCTATTCATTCATTCATTCAAACACCTAATGAGAAGCTACTAACTCCTTAGTATTTTCTATGGAAAACTGCTGTTCCATTCAGAATTGGAATTGCATTTTGGGATTCCTTCATAGCTCAGTCAGTAAAGAATCTGCCTGCAATGCAGGAGACCTGGGTTCAATTCCTGGGTCAGGAATATCCCTTGGAGAAGGAAATGGCAACCCACTCCGGTGTTCTTGCCTGCAGAATCAGAGGACCCTGGCAGGCTACAGTCCATGGGATCGCAAGAATCAAACACAACTTAGCAACTAAACCACCACATTCAGAATAAGTCTGTTTTTCTTTTAAGAATAAGAAGTATTTAAAAAAATTCAAACCCTAGGGAATGCCAGTACCTGTGAGGAAATGGTATTCACCATCATACTCATGCACAAAGTCACAAAGCACCTCTGAGCCTGGTCACTTGACTCCAAGACAGATCCACAGCCACACAGATGGCATGAGAGTGCCCACACCAGGCTAAAAAGGGTCCCCAGTGTAGAATAGTTTGGGGTGATTCCAGGAAGATTACTGACAGTACAGAATCAGTAAAGTCTCATTAGGAAAGCAGAAATTGTGCTAAATAGTTCAAACAGAGAGTATTTACTACAAGGAACCCTGACAGAAAATGATCAAAGGACTGAAGGATCAAAAAGTTTCAAGTGAGGAAAACCAGAGAATGAGAACTACAAAAGCTGCTACAACCCCTTGGGCTCAAATAACAGAAGGGAGGAGATTACCAGAATCCAGAACACACTGACTGCTAACATGCTAGGGACTGCTGCCACCCCGGAAACATCTCCATCTCTGTCTGAACCATCAAAAGCCACTGGGAACAGCAGTCACCTCTGGCCTCGGTTTTGGTATCATTGAAACCCAGGAGTCCCTTTGACAACTGGTGATACTACCTGTATGTGCATGCTAAGTCGCCGTTACCAGTAACTGAACCTGAAATAATTTAAACACTTACAAATTATAGAAACTACACTCATACCAGCTTTTTGACTCCAGCAACCAAACAGCAATTAACATGCTCACTAATGATTCAAAAGTTTTACAATAAAAAAATGAATCACTGTATTCCTAAAGGCTTATTCTTAGTTGGCCCAGCTATTTATTGCTAAGTATATTATAATTTAATTAATCTAGATTTATGGTGTTCTCTAACTTTTGGATATTTCATATTTAAGACAAAGCCTAGGCTTCCCAAGTAATAACAAATTCTTCGGTAGAAAAGAATCTACCTGCCAATGCAGGAGATGCTGGTTCAGTCCCCTGGTTTGGGACGATCCCACTTGACGGGCAGTAATTAAGCTCATGAGCTACAACTCTCAAGCCTGTGCTTTGGAGCCCAAGAACCACAACTACTGAAGCCCTGCCTGCGCTAGAGCTGGTGCTCAGCAGAGAGAAGCCACGGCAACGAGAAGCCTGGGCACCACAGCTGGAGAGCGGCCTCCTCTCCCTGCAACCGGAGAAAAGCCCACACAGCAACAAGACCCAGCACAGCCAAAAAATAAGCAAATTTGTCAATAAAATTATAAAACAAAGCCTGGTTTATTGGGTCTTAACACTGACGTCCCAATAACTCATAAAATTACCATTATATTCTAGGAAAATGTAATCAAATAATAATAGAAACTTTTTATTCTTTAATGTATACAATAAAAAAAAATTCAGTTGATTGAAAAAAAATCATTTTGTTTGATACATCAGGACATTTTCTAATATATAAAATGTCATCTACCAGGTGTAAATGTAAAATGATGCCCTACTTTCTAAAATTCCCATTAACCCATTGTGCAATATATCATGCTTCATGCTGTTTTACATTATGTAAAATAAACAATGAATACAGACTCTGGATTTTAATGCCTGAGGTGTGAAATTAGTTCTCTGCCAAGTGTGTTTTTGATCGTTAGAGATTTAAAACATTCAGAAGTGTGTCAGTCTGAGACACATTTCTTCAGTTCACTTAAAAGAAATGAAAAGCAATCGAGATATTTAAAAGAAGAGAATGAGACTGTGTAATAGAATGCACTGTGTTGTGATTTTGCACACCATCTTTGGTATTCATTGGATTTTACGCATACTACTCACACGGGCAATAAATAGTTCGCATACTCAGTTTTGCTAATTTTTCCTCTGAGGCTTCTTTACATAGCAGTTACCACAAATCTCCATTATAACAAGATCATCTTGTTTACAAAAGTATAATCTCAAAAAACATTTGCATCTCTAATGTAATTAAGTACTTATTCACATGGTAATACATCCTACCTAATCTTCTATTTACAAATTTCCGTATCTGCACAATGAATAGAAATATTTTTGTGGTTAATAAAAATCACTGGGGACTTCTGAGCTAAGATGGTGTAATAAAACTGATACACAGAATTTCCTTTCCCAACATTCTATTCAGTGAAATAAAAACAGCAAAACCCAGGAAAAATTCAGGAGCAGCAACTAGGCAATCTAATGGCATAAACCTCAAAAAACAGCAGCCTGGGGCAGAGGGGGTGGTGGGGGGGTGGTGAGGATCTGGAGCAGAGTGGCAGGTATTTTATAGTGAAAGACTTAGTCTTATTCCTCAAAAGCCAAACTGTAAGTTGTCTCTGAATATCTCCAAATCTGGGGGAAATGAACTGAGTGATATTCTGATGGGAAGTATACTCAGATGTAGAGAACAGACGTGGTCGCCAAGGGGAAGGAAAAATGGGGGAGGAATGGACTGAGGGTCTCGATTAGTAGATGCAGACTGGACAAGAAACAAACTCCTATTGTAGAGTACATATGCAGTATGAAAATAATATTTAAAAGAATGTATATAATAATCACTTTGCTGTATAGCAGAAATCAATTATATGCTTCAATAAAAAATCAATTAAGATAATAGGAATACACAGCCATTGATTGTAATTTGTTGAATAAAATCACTGCCTCTCATGGAATCAAAAGTGAGTCAACTCTGGTTTTATTTATTTGAATTCTCTTTCTTTCCTTCTTAGTAAATTTGGCTACAAGTTTTTCAGGTTTGGTTATCTTTTCAAAAAGCCAGTTCTTGGTTTTGTTGATTTTTAATGTTTTTCCACTCTTTTATTTCTGCACACTAGGTTTGTTCCTTTTATAGCTCCTTGAGGTACACAGTTAAACTGAGGTTTTTTTCTTTTTTAATGTAGGTGTTTATTGCTATACAGTTTCTCATTAGTGCTTTTGCTGCAGTACATGTTTTGGTATGTTATCCTTCCATTTTTACTTGTCTTGAGGGTTTTTTTTCCCCTTTGATGTCTTCTTTGACCCACTGGTTGTTCAAGCCTGTGCTGTTTAATTTTCATATATTTGTGAATTTTCCAGTTTCCCTTCTGCTATTGATTTCTAAAATGGCCAACAGTTATGTGAAAAGATGCTCAATACTACTATCATCAAGGAAATGCAAATCAAAACCACAATATGTTTTGCATGTGTCAGAATGGTTATTATCAAAAACGGACAATGAGTGTTAGCAAGGATGCAGGAGAAATTGAAACATTTGCATCCTGATGGTGGGAATGCAAACTGGTGCAGCCACTATAGACAGTGGCATGGAGATTCAATTCAAAAAACTGAAACCAGAGCTACCATTTAATTCAGAAACACCACTTTTAGGTATTTATCCAACAGATTTGAAATCAGGATCTCAAAGAGATATCTACACACTCATGTTCACTGCACTATTCATAACAGCCATGATGTTGAAAACAAACTAAATGTTTATCAACAGATGAATGGATAAAGAAAATGTGCTATCTACAAACAATGGAATAATCCCAGACTTTACAAAGGCAGGGAGGTGGCAGGATTCTGCAATTTGTGACAATACTACCGAAAGCTCGGCCTCTCTGTATGCCAGTGCCAAATCAGACCCCGGAGACAATTTTGGGTGAAGTGGGCAAGGACAGCTTTATCGTGTTGCCAGGAAAAGCGTTCCAAAGCAGCCTGGATATAAAGTAATTTCTTCTGGTGAACTTGCTCTTTTCTCCTAAATACTTCAACTGCCTAGATGAGCCCTACCCACATTCTTGAGGGTAATACGCTTTACTCACAGTCCACTGATTTAAATGTTAATTTTGCCTAAAAAAATACCTTCAGGTCAACATCTAGATTTGTGTTTGACAAAGCAACTGCATACCATAGGCTAGCTATGTTAACACATAAAATCAGTTAAGAGACAAATAGTGTGAAGAGAGAGAAAGGAAGAGACAGAGGTCACAAGTTTATGGAAAAAAACTGAGAATCAAAGCAGCATAATAAAGTTTAATAGCTATTAGAAACTATAAGTAACAGGATAGATAGAGCTAACAATTCAATTATCAGTCTAGAGAAAAAAGGAAATGGCAACCTACTCCAGCACTCTTGCCTGGAAAATCCCATGGAAAGAGGAGCCTGGTGAGCTATAGTCCATAGGGTCACAAGAGTCCAAAACGACTTGATGACTAAACCACCACAGAGCTGCTAGAAAGGACCCTGGTTCCCTACGTTCATTCTGTCTTGGCTCTGTTATCCCAGGTAACTGCTGGCACAGTGGCTATGACCATCTGTGGTGTCACCTAAGACAGACCCAAGACCAGAGGAAGGAGAGGGTGGTACCTGAGAACTCATTACTCTGGAGTCAGGCTGCCTGGAATTCAATCCTGGCTCCAACACTCAGTAGCTGTTTGACCCTTGACAAGTTTCTTAACCACTCTATACTGCAGAGACTTCATCTGTAAAATGAGAGATAATAGTACCTAACCCAAGAAAATTGATCGGTTATTTTATTTAAAGCACTTAGAATTAACAGTGCCTGGCAATGGCAAGTGGAGAAGGCAATGGCACCTCACTCCAGTACTCTTGCCTGGAAAATCCCAGAGACAGAGAAGCCTGGTAGGATGCAGTCCATGGGGTCGCTAAGAGTCAGACACGACTGAGTGGCTTCACTTTCACTTTTCGTTTTCATGCATTGGAGGAGGAAATGGCAACCTACTCCACTGTTCTTGCCTGGAGAGTCCCAGGGACAGGGGAACCTGGTGGGTTGCTATCTATGGGGTCGCATAGAGTCAGACACCACTGAAGCAACTTAGCAGCAATAGCAGCAGAGAAAAAAACTGATAAAATCATAATAATAACAGATTTTAAAATGCAAACATTAAAAAGATAAAAGTAAAGCAAATAATATGAAGGAGAAATAAAGATTATTCAAAATAAAGTTAACTGATGTCCTTTAAGTAGAAGGCTTAATAAATAAATTTCCATGGGGAAAAAATGAATTAATTTTCAAATCAAAAAAGCATATCAGATTTCAGGAAAATCCTAGTTATTAAACTTCAGTCAGGCTGGCCTTGCATTTCAACACAATATTTTATGCCATAAGCACAAGAACAATGCGTACAGAATTCTATCACAACATGTAGCCATGATATTAGTCAAGTATAAAATCAACAGTTTATCATTCTAAAGCACGAAAGAATCTATGGACCACAAAACTCATGAGCCATTCTTCAGAAACTGCTTTGTAAAATATATCAAAATATAAAGCTACTTTTATAGAATGAATGAAAATAACAAACTCAGGAATGGTAAAACAATATAAAAGTAAGTAACAAGTTGTATCTCCATTTAAGTAGAATATAAATAAAAGCATATAGATAATGCTTATAGAATAGAATGTAAATGCCAGAAACCTGGACAGTATGAAAATAATAATGTTACTGACATATACTAGTAGATTAAAGAAAAATATTATAAAAGAAAACAGTTCAGCTCAGTTCAGTCGCTCAGTCGTGTCCGACTCTTTGCGATCCCATGAGAGTACTAATTCCCCTTCATCAAAAAGAAGTCAATCAACACTCTCTTGAATTGAAGATGTGGTTTTAAAAAGGTTCCAAATTCTTAATGGTTTTCTTAATCTTCTTATTTAATCTTAAAAGGATTCTTTAAGAAGTAATGACTCAAAACATTTGAGTTTCAGCAACATTTTTTTTTTTTAGAAATGGTTTATGTTCTGTTAACCAAATTTCCATTTTAAGAGTGTGTGGAAGAACAGCTAAAGACCACTTGGTGGTCGTTCCTACCCGTTCAGTGGCCTAAGCAGTGGGAACTGCAGAGTAGTCTTCAGTGGAAGGCTAAGTACTCCAGTCTTCAATGGGGAGCTGCTGAATAGGCAGAGAAGGCACCTGCTCTCCTTTGGACCAGCCCACCACCTCAGGATGAGTAGCAGTGAACTCTGGAGCTGGAGCAGTCTGTTCCGCCTGAAGTTCCTCCTTGGTTACAGCCTTCTCAGCTGCAGCCTGCTCTTCCATTTCAATCTCTTCAGGATCTGGAGTGGAGATCAGGCATGACCTCCCATGGGTGTTCTTGGAAGACGGTGCCACGCACAAGCAGAACTTCTCGGCCGAGCATCCACCACATCAGACCCACTGAGTGAGTTCCCTTTTTAGGATCCTACATCAGGATACATCAACTCAATCTTAAAATAATAGTTTTGTAGCAAGTATTACTATCAAAATCCACTCATTGGGCCAGAAACCCTTGTAGTGTTTTCAAAAAACTTGCCCCTTGTGCAGCACACTGCCTATACTTGCGAATTCATCGGCCAGTGGCCTCAACTCCAAATGTTAACAATGTGCAATTAGCAACTTCTTTCACTCCATCTTATTTTCATTTGCTCCCTCTTGTTGTTGTTCAGTCACTACATTGCATCCAATCTTTGCCACCCCATGGATTGCAGCATGCCAGGCCTACTTGTCCTTCACTGTCTCCTGGAGTTTGCTCAAATTCATGTCCATGAGTCAGTGATGCCAACCAACCATCTCATCTTCTGTCATCCTCTTCATCTCCTGCCTTCAATCTTTCCCAGAATTGGGGGTCTTTTCCAATGAGTCAGCTCTTTGCATCAGATGGCCAAAGTATTGGAGTTTCAGCATCAGTCCTTCTAATTTGCTACCTCTAAATTCAAATAAAACTTAATACATTTCATTCTTAAGATATCACAACATGATCCTGTTTCATGAAAAATATTTTTCAAAGTCTTCTTTCTAGCCTCTATTTACATACATACATAAAATTATGGAATAATGTTCACTTAACATTGTTTGTTGGGAGTAGTGAGATGAGATAACACTTATCACTTTCTTTTCTGCAGTTTTTTGAATTCTTAAATCCTTCATTACACAAATAATAAAGCAATTTTTCTATGAAAAGAAGTTTTGGTATCAAATGACAAGAATGTGTTCCACAGACATAATGTCTTCTAGATATATATGAAACTTACAATACATTGACATAAGGATTAGCTTTTCAAAGGCATGTGTACCTCATTTCCAGAATTAGACAATAACTTTCTTGCAGAGAAAATTGAAAGTTCGTAGCTGTTAATGATGCCTACCAAATCACTAAGCACTTAAAAAATTACATGTTTATAATTCCATTCATGGCATGCATGCATGCTCAGTTGGGTCTGCCTCTTTGTGACCTTATGGACTGTAGCCCACCAGGCCCCTCTGTCCATGGAATTTTCCAGGTAAGAATATTGGAGTGGGTTGCCATTTCCTTCTCCAGAGGATCTTCCAGACTCACAGATCCAAACCCTGTCTCCTGTATCTCCTGCATTGGCAAGTGTGTCCTTTATCACTGAGCCACTTGGGAAATCTTATAAATATACATTTGTACACAAAAAATAAATTTTAAGGTTTGTTTTTTTCTTTTCTTCCTATTTTTTTTTTTTTTGCATTTTGAACCATCATTCTGTTAGCAACCAAAAATTAGTCTAGTATTCAAATATATGCCTGTTGTTTATTTCAACACATGTAAAATTTTTTAAACATAAAACACAGAATAATCTTATATCTTGATTTCTTTGAAGGAAGAAAATTAAAAGATATTTACATTTGCATCTATAAAGAACCTCTGGAAGAATATAGAATAACAGTAGTATATTACCTTAAATTTGCTAATCAGACATACTTCCATTTTCCTTCCCTATTATTTTTGTCAAGATTTTTTTTAAATACCTAGAGTGATCAAAACAATTTTTTTCAACAAAGCTTATTACTCAGACCTCCATGAATCTAAGTGGCAGCTGCAGTACAGCAAAAGTCTCTGATCATTCCTCCTGACCTTACTGGTTCCCTTGCTAGTAAAAAGGGTGTGAAAAGCGATTAAATTCTCATTTACTCAAGAACTCTCTCAAGTGATGTTCACTCAAGGTGTCTGGACTACAGCTGCCGACAACTGCCATAAGAGGGAGGAAGATGCATGTGAAAAGAAGGATAGAAAGTTATGCACAAGCGAAGTATTCATATGAATGCTTCCTCTTCAAGCTGAAAGGGAAGACACAGAAATGCACATTAGGAAATAAATATTTAAATAAAATAATTGGTTAATTATGCCCTGTTAACTCCTTATTTGACTTCAAGGAGGAGGATATATGATAAATATATACCATAGTAACCTAGCAATTTTTAAAATTAGTTTGAAAGTGGGGACAGTAGCAAGGGGGGGGGAGGGGAGAAGCAAATATTCTTTACATTTCCTCTACTTTGGACTTAGAGCCTCATTTTACAAACCAGGGCTCTGAAGTTCAGACTCAGAAAACTTAGGATGAAAAGATAGCAATTACCTAGGCCAAATCTTTTCCCATATATTCACTCAATGTGTTACATTTTACAGAACTAATGTAACTTGAGCAGAAATGACAGTCAAGCCACAATAAAAGCAGCTTTGGCTTCAGTCTGAATATTCGTTAAAGGAGAGCAGAATTTTTTTTAACTAATTTATTAAGCGGTGGCATAGTCAGTCGTTTAGGTAAAGCAGGGTCTATTCTCAGAAACTGGGGGTACCTCAGCAAGGCCATTAATGAAGTGACTACAAAGATATATTGCTGGAATAATTGATTTGGATCACTAAGAAGGTCAAGTTGGACACATCAGTATTTTGTGATCCTATTAGTCAGTTAAAGATAAACTAGCACTTTAATAAAATTGAATTAAATTTATAGCTATAAGTCCAAGTCTTAATAACCATAGCCAAAATGCCAGTTAAGCCACAAAAAATTATCCTAAGTGTTTAAAAACCTCAAAACACTGTTCTGTAAATTAAATGAAATTCTTTTCATGTTTGTACCCAAGTGTCAGTATCAATGTATTTATGGGTATGTCTGCATGTATGGCAACCCACTCCAGTATTCTTGCCTGGAGAATTCCATGGATGGAGGAGCCTGGTGGGCTACAGTCCACGGGGTCACAAAGAGTCGGACACGACTGACCGACTTCACTTCTGTATGTATATATGGAGTTAGAGTCTGAAAAATGATATATGGTATATATGAAAAATGATATAATGACATATGGCTTTATGAAGATAACATGTGGATGATGTATAAAAATATACAGTCTGAAAAATTATTTATAAAAATACATATATAGTCTGAACTGAAATATGATTTTCTCATTCTTGAATATAACTGAGTTCCTTTCTTTATGTTTTATAATTAGGCTTTTTTCTTATCCCTACAAACAGAAATTTTTACTGTACTACGGTTTAGTTTTCCATTATTGTTTAATTAAAAGTAACCAATTAAAAAATCCTTCAGGAGGGATTTCCTTGGTGGTCCAGTGGTTAAGAATGTGCCTGCCAATGGGATATGGGTTCGATCCCTGGTCTGGGAAGATCCCACCTGCTTTGGAGCAGCTAAGCCTGTGCACCACAACCACAGAGCCGCACTCTAGAGCCAAGGAGCCACAACTATCTAGCCTGTGTGCTGCAGCTACCGAAGCTCCCACGACAGAGCCCCGTGCTACACAACAGAAGAAGCCGCTGCAGTGAGAAGCCCACGCATCACAGCGAGAGTAGCCCCCACTCGGCACAACTAGAGGAAACCAGCACAGAGCAGTGAAGACCCAGCACAGCCAAAAATGAATTAATTAAATAATTAAATGTGCAAAATCCTTAGGGAAAAATACATTCTAATCACTTCTTTTACCTACAAAACTCATTCACATTTGTATCCTTTAGCTCAGCTGGTGAAGAATCTGCCTGCAACGCAGGAGACCCTGGTTTGATTCCTGGGTCAGGGAGTTCCTCTGGAGAAGGGATAGGCTACCCACTCCGATATTCTTGGGCTTCCCTGGTGGCTCAGATAGTAAAGAATCCACTGCAATAGGGTAGACCTGGGTTCAATCGCTGGGTTGGGAAGATGCCCTGGAGGAGGGCAAGAAATCCACTCCAGTATTCACGCCTGGACAATCCCCATGGACAGAGAAACCTGGCGGGCTATACAGTTCATGGGGTCACAAAGAGTTGGACACAACTGAGTGATTAAACATAGCATACAGGTAAGTTTTAGAAATCGCTCATCTATAGGGCATTTAACACAAAGCAGATAAAACATGGGTTACAGATGTTATTACAATGTGGCATTCTGTTTCATGATTCATATTGTTTGACTTCTTGTCTCATAATACCTGTTTAGCAGTTGTTAGATGCTAATTATAAATTTGAAGAACTCCCAATCATCCAAACAGACATGTAGACACTGATTTGTATTAAAATAGAAATTGTGCACTTTAAACTTTAATCATATAAATGTATAAATGTGAATGCTAATCTATTAATGTTCAAATTGCATGGATTAATATGCTCTTAATGTTACAACTCATGGGTGTTTTGAAAGCTAACCAAATTGAAAACACCACTCCTGATAATGCAAGGATGCTTTTACTATTGCTGTTAAACCAGTCTTGTTTCTAAATATATATTACACAACAATTTGAAAGACTTAAAATTCTCTGAAAATGTAGATTAGTAACACATAAATGACCTTCTAAATCTCTTTTTAAGCCATGCTGAATTGTTTATGAGAAACTGGTAATCAAGATATAGAAAAATGGAACACCCCACTCTAACAGGTTGATTACAGCTCCTCCCTGATCTCTGCCAACAGTCTACTTTATTTTTTTTAACTCATAATTTATATGAAAAGACACAGGTTGAAATGGAACTGTGTAGAAGAAAACATCCTCATAAAATGAAAGAGGTGCTGGCTTGCTTAAGGATGACATAGCATCTATCCGGAAAATGAAACAGCTGTCTCCAAAAACAGATAAAAGTGGAAGACTTTCATAGGAAAAGGAGAGGGAAAAATCATGCTATTTCATTCGAACTCAAGAGGCCTGAAGACAAAGAAAGGTCAGTCATTGACGGGTACATCAGCTGTTGTAGAACTACTCACGCTGGATGCTGAGGTCCAGGGGGTCAACTTTGCTCTGAGTGCTTTTAGTCTAAATGCCAACTTCTCAAAGATCTTTCCCAGCCACTCTCCCTTATTTAGTCGCAACTCATTCAACCAGCCCAGCAGCACTATTATTTATCCCTCACCCTGTTCCTTTCCTTCAAGGCACTTAGTACTTTACTGTTTTTTCCACTGCTCCAAGAGGGCAGGGTTATGCTTAGAATTTGTCCACCACTATATTCACAGCATCTCTCACACAGTGCTTAGCACACATAGTAGGCATGCAAAAAACTAGTCACTGAATAAATCCACAAATGTTCCACTGCAACAGAGAGAATACCAAGGCCCAACCAGTCCAAAAAAGATGAGCTGCAACTTCCTAAAGATGGATTCTGGATCTTCTATCTCTTCATCATAGTTCTCTTCCTGACTGACTTCTTAGTATCACTGAACTCATCGTTGTAAAAAATGTTAACAGATTTTTTAACAGACTCACAAAATTCAACACAAAAATTATTCTCCAAAATTAAAATGCTGGTCTATGCCTCCAAGGAGACTCTATGAACCTGTGAGAGAGTTTGGAACTATGGGTACTAGTTTTTTTGTATTGTCTGTATGCTAAAGATATTATAATTTGTTATAAAAAGAAATATTCATTTACAGACAAAATCTAGATACTTTACACTTATTGCAGAGCCAAAAAGAAAATGTGCTGTGAACTATACTTCAAAGATAGATATAATTTTTCTTTTTATGCCAGTCATAGCAAACATTTCAACAACTCAAGAGATGACTTCACACATAAACATCACCCAATGGTCAGTACTGAAGTAAGACTGATTATATTCTTTTCAGCCAAAGATGAAGAAACTCTACACAGACAGTAAAAGCAAGACCTGGAGCTGACTGTGGCTTAGACACAAGATTCATATTGCAAAATTCAGGCTTGAATTGAAGAAAGTTGGGAAAATACTAGGCCATTCAGGTATGAACTAAATCAAATCCTTTATAATTATACAGTAGAGGTGACAAACAGATTCAAGGGATTAGATCTGGTAGACAAAGTACCTGGAGAACTATGGACAGTGGTTCATAACATTGTATAAGAGGCAGTGATCAAAACCATCCCAAAGAAAAAGAAATGCAAGAAGGCAAAGTGGTTGTCTGCAGAAGCCTTATAAATAGCTGAGGAAAGAAGAGAAGCAAAAGGCAAAGAAGAAAGAGAAAGATATATCCAACTGAATGCAGAGTTCCCAGAGAACAGCAAGGAGAGATAAGAAAGCCTTCTTAAATTAACAATGCAAAGAAATAAAAGAAAACAATAGAATGGGAAAGACTAGAGATTTCTTCAAGAAAATTGAAGATATCAAAGGAACATTTCATGCAAGTATGAACACAATAAAGGACAGAAATGGTAAAGAAGCAGAAGAGATTAAGAGGTGGCAAGAACACACAGAAGAACTGTACAGAAAAGGTATTAATGACCCAGATAACCACAATGATGTGGTCACTCAGCTAAAGCCAGACATCCAGGAATGTGAAGTCAATTGGGTCTTAGAAAGTATTACTATAAACAATGGTAGTGGAGGTGATAGAATTCCAGCTGCGCTATTTCAAATCCTAAAAGATGATCCTGTGAAGCGCTGTACTCAATAAGTCAGCAAATTTGGAAAACTCAGCACTGACCACAGGACTGGAAAAGATTAGCTTTCATTCCAGTCCCAAACAAGAGCAAAGCCAAAGAATGTTCAAACTACTGTACAACTGTATTCATTTCACATGCCTGCAAGGTTAAACTTAAAATCCTTCAAACTAGGTTTCAGCAGTATGTGAACCAAGAACTTCCAGATGTACAAGTTGGGTTTTAAAGAGGCAGCAGAACCAGAGACCACATAACCCACATTCACTGGATCATGGAGAAAGCAAGGGAGTTCCAGAAAAACATACTTCTGCTTCATTGACTACACTAAAGCCTTTGACTGTGTGGATCACAAAAAAAAAAAAAAAAGGGAAATTCTTGATGGTATGGGAGTAACAGACCACCTTACCTGCCTCCTGAGAAACCTGTATGCAGGTCAACAGTTCAAACCAGACATGGAAAAACTGACTGGTTGAAATAGGGAAAGGAGTCCATCAAGGCTGTATATGGTCACCCAGTTTATTTAACTTATATGCAGAGTACCTCAGGGCTTCCAAAGTGGCTCAGTAATAGAGAATCCACCTGCCAATGCAGAAGATGCAGGAGATTCAGTTCCAATACCTGGGTCAGGAAAGTCCCCAGGAGGAGGAAACGGCAAACCTCTCTAGTATTCTTGCCTGGAAAATCCCATGAACGGAGAGCCTGTCAGTCCATGGGGTTGCAAAGAGTCAGATACAACTGAGCGGCTGAGCGCACATGAAGAGTACATCCTGTGAAATATCAGGCTGGATGACTCACAAGGTGGAATCAGGATTGCGGGGACCAATGTCAACAACATCAGATATGCCGATGATACCACTCTAATAGGCAGAAAGTGAGGAGGAACTAAAGAGCCTCTTCAAGAAAGTGGAGAGAGAAAAAGTTGGCTTAAAACTCAACATTCAAAAAACTAAGATCACGGAATCCAGTCCCATCACTTCTTGGCAAATAGATGAGGAAACAATGGAAACAGTGACAGACTTTATTTCCTTGGGCTCCAAAATCACTGCAGATGGTGACTGCAGCCATAAAAGTAAAAGATGTTTGCTCCTTGGAAGAAAAGCTACGACCAACAGAGACAGCATATTAAAAATCAGAAGCATTACTTTGCCTGCAAAAGTCCATCTAGTCAAACCTATGGTTTTTCCAGCAGTCATGTATGGGTGTGAGAGTTGGACCATAAAGAAGCCTGAGCACCAAAGAACTGATGCTTTTGAACCATGGTGCTGGAGAAGACTCTTGAGAGTCCCTTGGACTGCAAAGGAAGATCAAACCAGTCAATACTAAAGGCAATCATATCCTAAGAAAAACATGACCCAAAATGATACATGCACTCCACTTTTATTGCAGCACTGTTTACAATGGCCAAGACATAGAAGCAACTTAAATGTCCATTGACAGAGGAATGGATAAAGATGTGGCACATGTATACAATGGATCTATATTGCAGTAAATGGCATTATTTTATGCTTAAAAAGAATAAAATAATGCCATTTACTGCAATACAGATTGACATAGAGAGTGTCATACTGAGTGAAGTAAGTCAAACAGAAGGAGAAATATATCACATTCCTCATATGTGGAATCTAAAAAAAAAAAAATGATACAAAGGAACTTACCTACATAACAGAAAGAGACTCAGAGAACAAACCTAGAGTTGCAGGGAAAAGGGGAGAGTTAGGAACTTTTGGAAGGTCATGTACACTCTGCTGTATTTAAAATGAGTAACCAACATAGACTTATTGGAACACTGCTCAATGTTATGTGCCAACCTGGATGGCAAGGAGGTTTGGGGGAGAATGGATACATGCATATGTACAGCTGAGTCCCTTCACAACATTATTAATTGGCTTATATTCCCAATACAAAAAGCATTTAAAGTTAAAAAAAAATAGAATAAAAAGTAAAGGAAATCAACCCTGAATATTCGTTGGAAGGACTGATGATGAAGCTGAAGCTCCAAAGCTTCAAAGCTCCTCTACTTTGGTCACCTGATGTGAAGAACTGACTTCTTAGAAAAGACCCTTATGCTAGGAAAGATTGAAGGCAAAAGAGTAAGGGGGCAGCAGAGGATGAGATGGTTACATAGCATCACCGACTCAGTGTACATGGATTTGAGCAAACTGTGGGAGACAGTGGAGGTTAGAGGAACCTGGTGCGCTGCAGTCCATGGGGTCACAAAGAGTCAGACTTAGCAAATGAACAATATTTTTTTTAAACTTCAGTGTAATGACTATTTCAGTTTCAGTTAAATGTGTTTAATTAAAAAAAAAACTTCACAGAAAACATGAGTTAATGTATTTTCCCATTTAAAAATTGTGCTTTTATAGACAAAATGCAATAACCTACTTAAAATACTTTGTTCTAATAGTCTATGCCATAAATAATAGTAACTATTGGCTTCCTAGGTGGCTCAGTGGGTAAAGAATCTGCTTGCAATACAGGAGACACAGGAGCTGCAGGTTCAATTCCTGGCTCAAGAAGATCCCCTGGAGAAGAGTATGGCAACTCACTCCAGTATTTTTGCCTGGAGAGTCCTGTAGACAGAGAAGCCTGGTGGGCTCCAGTCCATAGGCTCACAAAGAGTCAGACATGACTGAAGCAACTGATCACATACATGTGCAACTTAAAACATACTATCCACTAGGCATTTTACATGACTATTAATTCATAAAATTTTCACAATTCTATGAGAGGATTATTTATAGCTCTGTCTTATAGTCAAGGAAATTGGAGGCTAAAATGAGTTTAAAAAAACTTTCTAAGGTCAAGTGGCCAGTAAATGGTACTATAGATGCATTGCAATTTAAAAAAAGAAAAAATAGCACATAATGAAATGCTGTGATGGGCCAAGCAATAATCTCATATCAGAAGAAAAATATTTATCTACACAAAATACTGAAGAAAAATCATCAGCGATTTTTAGATACTGAACATAAATTTCTGCAAAGTGAATATCATAATTTTTCCACACTCTGTGCCTTGGATAGCTTTATTAAAATTATCCCAAAACCTATCCCATGCCTCTCTGCTTTGACAAAGCTCTTTTCTACGTTACAAAGTTCATATCGTAAAATGTTGTATTGAAGAAAGATGTAAAAGAAGATTGTAAGTAATTTTCTTATTATCAATAAAATTCCACATTCCAAAGGTACACTGCAGACTCCCCTGCTGTTGGAAGGTTCACAGCACGTACTATTAAGGTTATTACATCCCACAGATAGTCTCGGTGTTCTGAAGGTAGATTCTGGGAAGTGAGAATAATTCAAAGAAAATGTCATTTATTTTCTTTGTCCTTTCTGTCTGCTGGAATTGAATGTTGATTTTTTTTTTTTTTACCTATTTAATTGTTCCCCTAAGCACATCTGCAAAAAGATACATCATATCCTGAAACCATTATATGTTCATTCAAGGAGCTTTTCTTGAATCCAACAAAATAGTTTTTTTTCATTTACGATCTAATGTGTCTAGAGTGAGCATTGACTTTGTGTCCTTTCTAACAGATGACCATGAAGTCTGACACAGGTTGCTTAGCAACTGCCTTATGCCCAGAAGTAGAAATAACTCTTTGATATACTCACTATGTGTATTTCTACTGATTTATTTCATTTGCGTTTAGCATGGGAGATCAAACAGAATCATTAGAATCCTACTAACGCCCCAAGGGTAGAAGAGCTCCTGGTCCACTTTAAGCTAAAGTACCCAGAGATCAAAACAGCTTATGTGTCATCACAGAACAGCACTGCAGAGTAAAAAGAACAATAAATACACTGTGCCTGTCCATTACCAAAGACAAGATGTGTACATTCTCATCAGTGCTGACACTATACTGGTCTTTGAAACTTCAAAATAATTGTCAAAACTGTTATTTATAAGCTAACTTTTTTTTGAAATGATAAAGGACTGCATACTTCCCATTATATGGTTTGCTAAAAAGTCATCGATATCCTGAAGGATAAGCCATTGTTTTAATGCATGACATAATGTAAATCATCTTGCAGCAAAAACAATACTAATCACTTCACTTGTTTGCATCAACCATCACTCTCGTCCCTCATTGTATCTGATCCAGTCTAAGCTCATTTATATTATTCGTGACTTGTTTATATAGAAAGAATTCAACCAAACACGCAGTGGTACTGCACTTCAGAACAATAATCCATGCAGACGAGTCCTGAGTCATAAATCCAAAAATGAAAAGCTTAAAAGCTTTTAAAATAGAATGTTGGAGGGGAAATATGTAGCTAGCTTTATGACATAATGAATGTGAAAACATACGACATTGGCAAGGATAAAAATTGGAAAGAATTTTAATACAGGAAACCAGTTAGGTTTTTATAAGCCTACTGTTTTCAGCACAAGTTTTCAAATTTCAGTATTCTGGAAACCTGGAAATTTTTCTATACCAAATCAAATAACAAGTAGAAAATCTTTTTAAATGGCAAAACATTAATATAGAAACCTCAATGTTATCGATATAATAACATCAAGGCAAAATTTACCCCATCACAAGACTAATATTTAAGGAGTTATTTTGTGTTACACAATTATTTAAACATCAACTAAGTGTCTATGAAATGGAGACTAGTTAAACTATAATAATCCATAGAGTGGAATATTAACAGAAAAATTTAACAATATATATAGGAATACGTTGCAAGAGCTTCAGTTCCTTTTTTTTTCTTTTTTGCTAATTATGTAGATTTCTACAAACTGATATAGAAACATTCCCAAAATAAATTGCCAAGTGAATAAAGTGGGATGCAGTAGAATAGTGTGCTATGACATTTTTTACATTCTGTTCACAACAGGAAGTTTTGTATCTGTTCAGTTCAGTTCAGTTTAGTCGCTCAGTCGTGTCCGACTTTTTGCGACCCCATGAATTGCAGCACGCCAGGCCTCCCTGTCCATCAGCAACTCCCAGAGTTCACTCAGACTCACGTCCATCGAGTCAGTGATGCCATCCAGCCATCTAATTCTTGGTCTTCCCCTTCTCCTCCAGCACCCAATCCCTCCCAGCATCAGAGTCTTTTCCAATGAGTCAACTCTTCGCATGATGTGGCCAAAGTATTGCAGTTTCAGCTTCAGCATCATTCCTTCCAAAGAAATCTCAGGGCTGATCTCCTTCAGAATGGACTGGTTGGATCT